>MNCI01037965.1:39546-71421 GCA_015680685.1 Gnetum montanum
AAAATCTTAAGAAGTTGGACATCCTAGATCTTCATGAGGAATATGTTGTGAATGGTTATGACACTCATGACTACTATCCCATTGAAACACAATGTAGGAGAGATTAACATCAGGAGAAGCATCATGAGTTTACGAAGGGAAAACACTTCACTAAACCCTTGTTTCTACTAAACCAAGATGACAATGTGGGTCCTCCCCTTGAGGGTTCTCAACATGAAACTTCTTCACTCTCTATTATTGGTGATGAGGGTGTGGCCCTGAACCTACAATCCACTATTCATAAACTAGGTTTAGGAAAAAGTGATAGTAAAGGTAGGTGGGCAAACATCACGATGGCAAGGGATCTAAGGATGGTGGTTGTAATGAGTGAAGAGGTGATGAAGGACACTGTGGTGGTGGTGGTAGTCCACCTTCCTCTTCATCCTCTTCATTTAATTCTAAACATTCCTCTTCATCTTATGGTTTTGATAGAAGCTACTGGAGAAATAATGGTGATGAAGGTGATCAACAGGATAACCACAATCGTAGAGCCCACCAAGAATGAAGAGGTGATAGAAACCATCATCAACGTCATCAACACAATCATGATGATGAACCTCTATTAGAAAATTGAAGCATGCTTAACATTATATAGGTAGTTAAGATTCCAACTAGGCATGTGAATGACAATCAGATTAAGCACTTAGACATGAACAATGTCCTAAGATTTGAGGGGGGATACAGCTCTAATCTATAGAATCATCTATAATCTTTTCACAATGCTTGTGCCTTATAGAACATTGAAAATGAATGGCAGAAACTCAAGTTATTCCTAGGACACTCATTAAGGAATTTAAAAGTTGGTATCGGTCCTTGGAGTTGAAATCCATTCGCAGATGGAGTACCATGTTGGAACTATTTAATGAGAAATACCAAGCATACTCCAGAGTGTCTAATCTAAGAAAGCAAATCCAAGGCTAGAAACAGGGAACATGTGAACCCTTGGATGCTAGCATGGGCAAATATTATTCACTCTTACACCGATGCCCTAGCCATGGTTATTCTTAGAGGGAACAACTCTACCACATCATAGATGGGCTTAAAGTAGAAACTAGAAGAACTCTTGGTGTCTATGCCTAAGGGAGACTAGCCAAACTAAGAGATCATTAGATTCAAAGGCTAATAGAGTAGGCAGAGAAAGAAGAAGGTGAGCTTCAAAAAAGAAAAAGTGCAAAAGAGTATAATAGGGATTCTTCCATAAGAAAAGGGAGGTTCAATTTTGTGATGAGGAGTCATCACTCAATGAAGTGGTGAACAGAAAAACCTTGCATATCCAAAAATCTATCTTTGATATTTCAACAAAGGTTGATAAATTATGGGACTCTTTAGATGAAAAATTTCAAACTACTATGAAGATTGCTGAAGAATCCAAAGAGCAAAATAGTGATCATAACCACAGGAGGCAGAAAGAAGTTGAATGTGCCTACCAGAGAGTTAAGGGCATAGCTGCTATAGTAGAAGAAGTTGTGGAGAAAGACCTTGAAGATGATATTGGTTGTGACATTTATTAATATGAATATCCAAAGGGATGTTGCCATGTGGTGTCACACTTACACGAGTCTAGGATGTATGCATTGTATCCACAACTAGTAAGGAGGCAAGCACCCAAACAATTGTCCTATCCTTAAGGCAATCTGAGGTAGTTCCACCAACACCAACAAGCTTATTATCTAAGTGGAGCTCAACCATAATCCTATGAGAAATATCAACAATGGCACCAACCACAATCATGGGGAATGCCACTACCAAGATAGCAATACCCTTATAAGCAACCAGATCCATATGGGTACCATGTTTAGCAACCCATCTCTCCAAGAAGTTTTGCAAGCCATGCCTCATTTTAGCATCACTATTACCCTTCAAATTACCATTGAATACATTCACCATCTCCTCGAGGGGAGAACCCATATCCATAACACCCTTCACATTCATCTACACACATCCCTCCACCCTCAATCTAATTACCTCCTGCTCTATTCATGCAGGGTGAAATTCCTTCATAGCCATAGCAAAGAAATGCTACGAGGGCTATACATTCACAATCAGCCTTTCTGCCAAGTGGTTCAGATAATTGTTCTAAGAAATAACCCTTCTTTCAACCCAACAATCCTCCCAAACCCTCACAACCTAATACAGCTAGTCACCTTGTATCTCCAACACCCTCATCCTCTACTTCAAACATATTTGAGTATTCTTCAAACCAAGTGACACCTTAGATCCACACTATGATGTTAACTTATGTTATCTCTGATTGGATCAAGGCTGGAAATCTTCCCATGAAAAGATTTGACCCAGGAAGTCCTCTCATTTACCTGCAGATTGCTAGACATGAGTCATGTAAGGCTCTTCTTAATTCTAGTTTTGGTGTTAATCTCATCTCCCATGACATGTACAAAGCCTAAAACCTAATGCCTCTTAATAAGAGCAACATCCATTTAGATTTGGTAGACCAATCAATCACTATTCCTTTAGGATTAGTGGAGGACATTGTG
Organism: Gnetum montanum; assembly: GCA_015680685.1. NCBI lineage: Eukaryota > Viridiplantae > Streptophyta > Gnetopsida > Gnetales > Gnetaceae > Gnetum > Gnetum montanum. Next base: position 42,078 of record MNCI01037965.1, read on the forward strand.
ACCACAGTTTGTGGGTGGTCCTACCTTTTCAATTTTTTGGTGATCAAGGTTGAAAAATGTAAAGGTAACTTCCCCATCATTATAGGAAGGTCTTGGTTAAGAATAGTAGATGCATGTATGGATATAAGGGACATGTGCTTGGAAATATCCAAGGAAAATGAATTTGGACGTTTAGAGAAGAAGCATGTTCCATGCATTACGTACAGTGATAATGGGTGCAATTGTGTGAAAAAGATCTAGTCCATCAAAAGTACATTTATTAAAGCATGTAATCAGTGTGCACATGAACAAGATATTCGAAGGTGCCTATATGCAGCAGCCATAAAATAGGAGGGCATCTAGTGGTTGACAGCTGACTTTGACAGCAACACACTATGCATGGAACCTATTGAGAGACTGACATGTGCTTATGTCGAAGGCATGGATAAACTTGTGCAAATTCATCGCCAACTCTCCAATGAAGAAAATGATAATACATGTTGGGGAGACTTGGAAATCCTTAAAAATTTCAAATAAGAGCCCCTAGAGTTAAAAAATCTGTTGGCTGGCATGGAATATTAATGCAAATATTGTTCTTGAACAAAAAGATAAGCTGTTGTAGGTCGTTAACAAGTGGCCAATAGCCTTTGCTTAGTCATATCCCAAACTTATAGGAATTGACCCACGAATATGCTAGCATCACATTTACATTGACCTAGCCATGAAGCCAAGAAGACAGCCACAAAGGTAACTAAATCCCAAATTAAAACATATTGTCAAGGAGAAAATAGAACAACTTCTCAAGGCAGGGTTCATTTATCCCATTGTGGATAGTGAGTGGGTTAGCCCACTTGTAATTGTGCCAAAGAAAGATGGAAAGTGTTAGGTCTACATTCACTTTAGGTTATTGAATATGAAAATGTTTAAAGGTCATTTCCAATTACCATTTTTGGATCAAGTGTTGGACACCATGTCTGAGAATTGCTATTATAGCTTCTTAGATGTTTATAGTGACTATAACCAAATTCAAATTATGCTAGAAGATTAGTCCAAGATAACATTCACAAGTCCTTAGGGGACTTTTGCATATTATAAGATTCCATTTGGTCTATGTAATGCCCCTACAACATTTCAACACTTGGTCCTTAGTATTTTTCAATAGTAGATTGGTAGCGAGGTAGAAGTCTTTATGGATGATTTTTCTACCTATGGGGCTACATTTGAGTAAGCCATGGATTGCCTTGAGGAGGTATTAAAAATATGTGTCAAAACAAACCTCAAGCTCAATTGGTAGAAATTCCATCTAATGGTCTAGGAAGGCGTAGTATTAGGGCATCGAATTTCACAAGAAGGGATTGAGGTAGACTCGGAGAATATAAGGGCCATCCAAAAATAACACATCAACTAGAGATAGTTAAAGGTGTCTGATCATTCCTTGGAAACATTGGCTACTACTGGTGATTCATAGAAAATTTCTTGAAGACTGCAAAGTCATTGGTTAAGCTTGCAAAGAAAGATGCAGCATTTGTTTGGATTAAAAAGGATGAACATGCATTCCAACAGTTGAAGGATAAACTTGTAGAAACTCTAATTCTACAAGCACTAGACTAGTCCAAACCATTTCACATAATGATAGATGCATCTAATTATGCCTTGGGAGCTGTGCTTATGCAATTGGATGATAAGAAACATTCATATTACATTGATTGCATAAGTCGAAGCATTATGGGTGCATAATTGAATTACACCACAACTAAGAAAGAACTGATGGTAGTGGTGTATGCTCTCGACAATTAAAAGCACTATGTGGTTGGTTATAAAGTATTTGTGCACATAGATCATAATGCCATGCACTTCTTGATGAATAAGCCAATGGTGAGCCCCTGTATCATATAGTGGCTCATGATCTTATAGGAATTTGATCTCACAATGATAGATTGGAAAGGCACTGAGAATGTGGTTGCTAACCATCTCTCTTGGTTAAGATGGGATAACAAAGAAGAGGAGAGTCCATTCACTTATCAATTTCCAGACAAACTCCTCTTTACAAGAGCAATAAATGATCAAGTGCCCACAGAAACAAAATGGTATGATGACATTCTCACGTACCTTATTACGTAGGAGATGCCATAAGGTTTGGACTTTAGGAAGAAATAATAGTTTCTTCATTAGGTAAAGTACTTTATGGAAATTAATGGACACGTTTACAAGGTGTGTGTTGATGGCCTAGTTTGTTGGCGTGTCCTTGATGTGGATCAACTAGGTATTCTTTAGGATGCTCACGAAGGCCCTTGCGGAGGCCACTATGCAGGGAGGTGCATGGCCATAAAAATCCTGATGGTAGGATACTATTGGCCTATAATCTTTAGAGATGTACACTGCTTTGTTTAATCTTGTGAGCACTATCAAAGAGATGGTGGGATGACTGTGCGTATGGAGGATCCTCAACAGTGGATTCAACCACTGGAGCGCTTTGACATATGGGGCATAGACTTCATGGCTTCCATCACATCCATGTCCAATGAAAAGGCATATGTCATCGTAGTAGTTGACTATTGCACCAAATTCATAGATGTAGTAGCTGTTATCGATTGTACATAATCTACTGCTGTTAGATTTATACAACAACATGTTGTAAATAAGTTTGGGATGCCACACACACTAATTTCTAATAATGGAACTTATTTTATAGGTGCAACTTTTAGAAAGTTAATGCAAGAACTAGAGGTTGAACATAAATTAACAACACCTTATCACTCCCAAGCCAACGATCAAGTAGAGGTAACTAATTGGAAAATTACAAAGATCCTAATAAGGACCATAAGCAAATATAGGAGAGATTAGAGCACAAAACTCAACAATGTCATCTGGGCCTACCACTCAACATGGAAACTTCCTATTGGCTACTCTCCCTATGAGCTAGTGTATGGAAAACTTCCAACGCTCTCCATTCAATGTGAGCTTTGTACACTCTCAACAACCTACGATCTAATTCTTGACCTGAGTCTAGCACAAAGAGAAAGATTAATCAACCTTAATGTGCTAGATGAGAACTGATTAGTGGTCCTATCTTTGAATGAAGTGCACAAGGCATTCAATAAGCAATGTCATGACCTAAGAATACAAAAAGTAAAGCATCAATTTGGAAATAAGGTTCTCTATAGAAATCCCACACACATACCCTAGAAAAAGAAGTTCCAAATATTGTGGGAGGGACCTTAGATACTTGATAAAACCATTTCCTCTGGGGCCATGTTAATCTACAAACTTGAGAGCCCAAATAAAAAGTAGTTGGTAAACATCCAATAAGTGAAACCTTTCCTAGGACCAAGACAAGCCAGTGCAACTACCACCTCAATAGATGGACAACTACGTTCAATTTTTTAGATCTCCTCATTCCAACTCAATCGTGGGAGGAGATGATCATCTATGCTAATCATCCACATGGCTCCTTAGTTTTTATATTTTTTGTTTTCTACATTTTTGATTTTGCAAGTTATTTATTTTACAACTTTTTGATTTTCAAAATTTTTCATATTTTTACACCACTTTTTTGTTTTATACCATCATTAGTACATTTAAATGTTTTTGGATAATTTACACTTTTTTATATATTTTACTTTGTTTGGTTTGAATGTGACTTTTCATTATTTTTTTCTAATAAAAGTGCTTTATTGCCATAGGCCACAGTGCCACTATTGTTGTGTACTAATGATGGTTTGTGCTTAATGTTGTGATTGTCAATGTCTAGTTTCTATTTTTGAATTCTGATGTCTAATAACTATGACATGGTTTATTTTTCATGGAATAGGAAATGAGTCCATGTCATCCACCCATCCAACAAACTCTATGGTTTTCCTCATTCTATAAGTTTGAGGTTCCTTTCATTAAAATTTTTTTTAATCAATTGATGACCTTGGTAGTTTTTAGAATTAGGAAGGATTCAAAGGTTTGTATAGGGTATGACTTTAAGGAGACTCAATATTCTTTGTACTCTTCTACTTGCTTGAGTGCTTGAGTATTTTGTAATGGACTTCTTACCATTCCATTCCAACCACTAATAGGAAGTCAAATAAAATCTTTACATGGTGTGGTTTCCATCCAAAAGGAAAAAAAAACATGATGGGAATTCAAAGCACACCCCTTAGATAAATAAATAGGCTACAAGAATTGGTTATGGGACTAGAAAGACATGTTACCCATGCTTGAAGGTCCCCTCTAACTAATGCATTCTTTTACTTCATACTTCTCTTTTCTTTTCTTTATGGAATAATGGTTATTTTTTGGGAGCACTCTTGTATCTTGAGGGGGTGTATTTGCCTTAGAGTGACGATGCAAAGTCACTAAAAGAGGCTAGTTTTGGTTTGGACTAAGGATGAATCTTCTCAGGTCATTTTAAATAAAAACTCCACAAGGGACTTCTTATGACCTCAATTGAGGATTTCATTCCACCCTCTCCATCATCCATCTATGCCGCTAGAACTTACCTCACTACCAGTTTCTATGTTATGCTCAATGTCTTAGTTTGATGTGTTAGAATACTTAGATAGATTCTTTTGGGTTGGTTCTTAACTTTTTATGATCATTAAATCAACTATGGGACCCATGGATTCCTTAGTTGAAATTAATTGATGAGTGTTGAGGTACCCCTACACTCAACCATACGAATATGAGGATTCACTCATGATCTGATCGAACTTTGTGGATGGGCTAGTTGTGGTATCTAGATTGTTACACGTTGATTGTAGTTTGTTTTCTTCCCACTTGGACTAGTATTTTCTTTGTCATGTATGGTTCAGTTTAGAGGGAGGTGTATGATGTGGGCCAAACTAGTGCTACTCCTAGAGGTAATGGAAAATAACTTTTCTTTATTTAAGAGGGAGTGGGAGAAGAGAATCTAAGCTAGCCTAAGTGCAATGACCATCCGTACACATCTTGGACCTCGTGTACTACTTCTGGGCTAACCAAGCGTATATTACTTGAGTGCTCCTAGATACGCTACTGGGTTACAAAGTAGTTACACTTCAATGTTTGTGATTAAGTCGTACTCATTTCACATTTAACAACAAGAATAATAAATGATGGTAAAGAAATATTAACTAAGAAAATAATAAATAACAATAATAATTAAACAATTAAAACTAAGTGAATGCTACACTGATGGAGTAATCTCAATCTTTATTGTTGATCATGTATGTGTCCAAGTACGTCACACTCGAATAAAGGTTCCATACAATTACAAGTATCACACTGCGAGCATGCACTTAGGAAAATAGTCTAACTCCTATGGAAAAAAATTGCAAGAGCTTCCCTACAACTTGAACATAAGATGCCTAAATGTAGCACGTGCATGCATATTTATAGCAAAAAATGAACTCTATGCTGACAAGGCCACATCAACGTGTGGATAGATGCGTCAACAGGATCACGTTGACACAACTGTGTTGACGGGGCTTCGTTGACATGGCCTAATCAATGCTGTCCACTGGATGCTTCATCATTAATCAAGTGCAAAAAGGGCATGTGCCTACAATGGGGAGGACCCACTTGCATATGTCTTGATTTGGATAGTTAAGCCCCTTACCTTAGACATTGCTACAATCCTATTGTTCGCATATTTCGTTATGTATTATACTTTGTGCTCCTTAAAAATTTCATTAGAATTCATTCTCCAGAACATTTTTCACAATTTTTTGAGCTTCAAAACCCTCTTCTACTATTCTCATTATGTTCATGGCTTCTTGAGATTCCATTTGATCCCAATTTCACTCAAAAATTCCTTGTATTTTGGAAGTTTGACCAAGTTAATGATGGTCAATAGTTATGTTGGCTAGGCCTAGTTAACGTAATTGACCTAGTTGATTAGGCCCTGTTGACTAGGCCTAGTTGACACAAGCTAAAAACTCTATAAATACCATCAAGACTTTGTAATTTTTTGACATTTTCTTCATAATAGGAGGGGATTTTTTGCCATTTTTTAGAGCCAAAAACCTTTTAGAGCCCATAACTTGCCAATCGTTTGTCCAAATCACTCTGCTCTTTGATCTTGTAGCTATCGAAGGTAAACTTTTGATCATGGAGGCTATAAACCTTAAGATTTCTAATGTAAAATTTCAAAAAATTTTCCAACTTCCCCAAAGAGGATAATAAATACAACAATATGAAACCATCAATTCTTACGAGTTAACCCTTCCAACACCTTCCGGAATGACTTCTTAACATTAAAATACAAATAAAATAATGATTAAAGTTGATTACATTAGCCATAATCACAACTTAGCTAAGTGTAACTGTCCCAAGGAGAGAAGGAATTCCAAATTGTTTCATGTTACACAACAATTTCTATCCCATGGTCATGTTGTGATTACAGATGATGCCAAGACCAAAATAACCATCGCAACCAAGGGAGAAATAGCCTATGGTTGGAAGGGGCCAACAAGAACAGCCCCAGGAACAACCAGAAGCAACCCATGCAACAAGACCTTTTTAAGAAGATCCCAAAGTAGAATCTATTTGATAGATTCCTAAAGAAGAAGTTGAAATAGAATAATCATAGCATGGAAAAGCACTAGGATCCATACCACTTTGAGCTAGACTTAGGTCAAGATTCAATTCATAGGTTATTGAGAGTGTACAAAGCTTGAATTGAATCAAGAAGGTTGGAAGTTTTCCATACACTAACTCATAGGAAGAGTAGCCAATAGGGAGTTTGCATGTTGAGTAGTAGGCCCAAGAAAATTGTTAAGTTTTATGCTCTAGTCTCTCCTTTTTTACTAATTGTTCTTGTTAAAATTTTTGTAATCTCTGTGTTAGTTACCTTTGCTTGACCATTGGCTTGGGGGTGATAGGGTGTTGTTAATTTATATTCAACCCCCAAGTGTTGCATGCATTTTCGAAAAGTGACACCTATAAAATGGGTTCCATTGTTATAGATTAGTGCATGTGGAATCCAAAACTTATTTACAACATTTTGTTGTATGAATTGAGTAGCAATAGAAGATGTATAGTCAGTGATGGCTACTATTTCTACCCATTTGGTGTAGTAGTTAACTGCTACGATGATTTATGCCTTTCCATTAGACATGGGTGTGATGGAACCTGTGAAGTCAATGCCCCATATGTCAAAGGCCTCCAGTGGTTGAATCCACTATTAAGGAACCTCCATTCATGTGGTCATCTCACCATCTCTTTGACACCTTTCACAAGATTAGACAAATTGGTGGGCATCCTTAAAGATTGTAGGCCAATAGTACCCTACCATAAGGATTTTAATGACTGTGTGTATCCTTGCATACTAGCCTTCGCAAGGGCCTTCGTGAGCATCTTGGAGAACACATAGTTGATCCACATTAGGGACACACTAATGAACTAGGCCATTGGTGAACACCTTGTAAAGGTGTCTATTGATTTCCATGAAGTACTTTGCCCAATGAAAAAACTGCTATTTATTCCTAATGTCCAGATCTTGTGGCATCTCCTGAGTGAGAAGGTAAGTGAGGATGCCATCATACCATTTTGGTTTGGTGGGCACTTGATCATTTATTACTCTTGTAAAGAGGAGTTCATCTAGAAATTAATCAGAGAGTGGACTCTCCACCTCTTTATTATCCCATATTAACCAAGAGAGGTGGTTAGCAACAACATTCTTAGTTCCTTTTTGATCTACCATTGTGAGATCAAATTCCTAAAAGGTCACCAGCCACCATATGATACAGTGGCTCACTGTTGGCTTATTCATTAGGAAGCTGGTGGCACTGTGATTTGTGTGCACAAACACTTTGTATCCAAGCACATAGTGCCTAAACTTTTTGAGAATGTACACCACTGCCATCAATTCTTTCTCAGTTGTGGTGTAATTCAATTATGCACCCATAATGCTTTGGCTTGTGCTGTGGATGTAATATGGATGTTTCTTATGATTTAACTATGTAAGCATGTTTCCAATGCATAATTAGATGCATCCATCATTATATGAAATAATCTAGACCAATCTAGTACCCATAGAATTGGAGTTTCCATAAGTTTTTCGTTTAATAGTTGGAATGCATGTTCAGATTCCTTGGTCTAGATGAACGGAGCATCTTTCTTTGTAAGCTTAACTAGTGGCTTTGCGCTCTTAGAGAAATTCTCTATAAACTGCAGGTAGTAGCTAGTATGTCCAAGGAATGATTAGACATCTTTAACTATCTTTGTTTGGCATGTGATTTCTTGGATAACCCTTATGTCTTCTAGATCTACCTCAGTCCCTGCCTAAGTAATTCTGTGCCCTAGTACTATGCTCTCCTGAACCATTAAGTGGATTTTCTTTTAATTGAGCTTCAGCTTTGTTTAAACACATCTTTTTAGTACCTGCTCAAGGTGATCCAAGGCTTGCTCAGATGTAGCCCCATATGTGGAGAAGTCATCCATAAAGACTTTTACCTCACCACCAATTTACTATTGAAAAATGTTAAGGACCAATTGTTGAAATGTTGTAGGGGCATTGCACAAATCGAACAACATCTTACAATATGGAAAAGTTCCCTAGGTACTCATGAATGTTTTTTGGCTTGATCTTCCAGTGCAATCTAAATTTGGTTATAGCTACTATAACAATCCAAGAAGCTATAATAGCAATGCCTAGAAATGGTGTCCAACACTTGGTCCACAAATGACAATGGAAAATGATCTTTAAATGTTGCCATATTCAATAGCCTAAAGTTAATGAAGACCCATTACTTGTCACCTTTCTTGAAAATAATTACAAATGGGCTAACCTACCCAGTATCCACAATGGGATAGATAAACCCCACCTTGAATATTTTTTCTATTTCCTCTTTGACGATTTGCTTCAACTTGGGGTTTAGCCATTGCTATGGCTACCTTATTGGCTTCATGGCTAGGTCAATGTAGATATGATGCTAGCATATCCTTAGATTGATTCTAGTCAGTTTGGGATATGACCAAGCAAAGGCTGTTAGCCATTTGTTGACTACCGTTAATAGCTTGTATGTTTGTTTTGGAGTAAGATTTACATTGATTATAACCAGCTTACCATTATTTAAAAATGCATATTCCATGATGGCTAGTAAATTTTTTAACTCTAGAAACTCCTCATTGAAATTATTAGGGATTTCCAACTCTCCCCAATAAGTATCGACATCTGCCTCATTAGCAAAGAGTTGGTGATGAACTTGCTCAAGTTCATCCATGCTTTCAACATAGGCACATGTCAAGCACTCAGTAGGTTCCATGCATAATGTGCTATTGTTAGAGTTAGTTGTAGGGGCATTGCACAAATTGAACAACATCTTACAATATGGGTGCCTTCCTATTTTGTGGCTATTGCATATAGGCACCTTTGGATATTAGTTTCTTGAGCACACTAATTTCATGCTTTAATGTATGTGCTTTTGATGAATTAGATTTTATACACGCAATTGCACCCATTATCACTGTATGCAATGCATGGAACATGCTTCTTCTCTATTCATCCAAATTTGTTCTCCTTGGAGATTTCCAAGGAATGGTCCCATATGCTCATTCATGTATCAATTGTTCTTAACCAAGCCCTTCCCATAATGATGAGGAAATCACCTTTGTAGTTCTCGACCTTGATCACCAGAAAATCAGCATGGTAGGACCACCCACAAAATATGATCATAATATCCTCCATAAGCCCCAAAGGGACCATGATTGACTGGTTTGCTAATGTCAAATGGATGTTACTCTTTTTAAGAGGTGGTAGGTTCTAGGTCTTGTACATGTCATGGGAGATGAGATTGATATTGGAACCAAAATTAAGAAGAGCCTTGCATGGCTCATGTGTAGTAATCTACAAGTAAATAATAGGCCTTCTCAAGTTAGATCTTTTCATGGAAAGGTTGCCAGCCTTGATCCAATTAGAAACAACATGGGTTAGCATTATAGTGTGGATGTGAGGTGACGTTTGGTTTGAAGGGCTCTTGAGTGCATTTAATGTAGAGGATGAGGGTGTTGGGAATATCAAGTGACTAGCTGCATTAGGTTGTGAGGGTTTAGAAGGACTATTAGATTAAAAAAATGGTCATTTCCTTGAATGATTGTTTGAACCACTTAGCTGGAAAGCTAGTTGTAAATGTGTAACCCTTGTAGCATTTTGTTGCTATGGTTGTGGGGAGATTTTGCCTTGCATGGATAGATTAAGAGGTAATTGGGTTAAGGGTAGAGGGATGTGTGTAGATGAATGCATAGGGTGGTATGGATATCGGTTCTCTCCTTGAGTAGATGGTGAATGAATTTGAGGGTACTTTGGAGGGTAATAATGATTCTAAAATGAGGCATGGCTTGTAGAGCTTTATGGAGAAATGGGTTGTTAAACATAATACGTGAAACATCACTAATTTTGGCCTAGCACTTTGAAATGAGAATGACCCAAGCCCTCCCCAACATTCCAGAGGAAAAATTTGGCTTAGGCATGGAGCTCACACCCAGCTTGCCCAAGGTAGGTTGCTCATGCTGTCAAAACTAGCTTGCCCCTAGCGTAACCAACTCCAAATAGTGTCAAAATCAAGTCAAAAGGTAAAGGGCACGTGGGCACGCTATGGTCAAGCTGCAGGTTCAGTCCAGCATGACCAACTCTCAAAGCCTCCAAATCAAGTCAAGACAATCAGATTTTCAAAGGAGCAAATCATCCTCAGGCTCACCATCGACAACCTCTAGACTTCAGCCTCCAGAATCTCCAAATTTTAAGTCAAAAATTGCAAGTTTTCATAGGTGTTTGTAGGTGATGCTGCAAGTGACGCTGCAGTCACGCTGTGGTCACTTTGCAGCATGAGTGTAGTGTGACCTACCAAAAAGGGTTCAAGAACGAGACACATCAACCTTAGTCTTCAACCTCAAGATCATACACAGGTAGGCAGCAGTTACACTTCAAGAATCAAGCTTCAAAATTTAGAAATCGGTGTCAAAATGTGTCTTTTGCCCCACTCATGCTGAAGGTCACGTTGGATGTGAATACAGCGTGAGTGCAGTGTATGCACGCCGGACGCTGGGACGCTAGACGTTGGGACACACACACTGAAGACAAACGCTGGGCGTGAATGTAGCATGAGTACGCTGAAGCTCAAATCAACACACATGAAGCCCACATCCATTCACGCTGGAAGCTCTGGTAGAACATAACCACCTCAAGCAGCCATGAAATCCTTCAGATTGACATCCTATAGCAGTCAAAGTGGTCAAACCCAAGATCAAGAAGTTTCAAGCGAGGCAGGGTTAATTTTTCTTGTATTACATTGTAAATTTTGATTTCTAGGCTTGTTAGGCCCTCACGGTCTAAATTGTATGGACTTTCATGGGCTTGAGTAACCCACACGTTGTAAGATACATTGCATCGTGTCAGAAACGTAGCCTACCTACACATGACCAACTCACACATAGCTGTCTACTGGACATGTATCACATGATCCCATTTTCCTCTCATCTCCCAGCCATTAATTCCATTCACAAATTCTATGCATGAGTCTGGCCTAGCCCTATAAATACCCTATCAATTCACATAAATTGGGGGTTGGCATTTGGAGACATTGGCAATTCTGAGAACATACAGCAAACTAGCAATCCTTGGGCGCTCGACATACTTGACTCCTGGCATCCAAGTACTTCTCACATACATCACATCATCACATTGCGTCACATCACCCCGGGGCTAGGCATTTGACCTACCATCCACACATGCAGCTATGCTTTAACTGGTGCACACCTTTCTAAGCAATACAATTCAGTTCATTTTCAACCAACCATTATTTCCATTTACTCTGTTTTATATTTAGTTTACGTTCTATTTACGTTTTTCTTGCTTACATTTAGTTTACGTTCTATTTACGTTATGCTTATATTCTGTTTACGATCCTGTTTATGTTCCGTTTGCAATACATTGCATATATTTCTGTTTACATTTCATGCACACTGTTCACGTTTTAAGACATCAGTTACGATAGCCCTAGTGCAAGCCATAGTTTACAATCGGGGAAGTCTTTGGTTGATTTACGTGCAGATCATCCAAGGCACTCTACCTTTGTTCCCTTTTCTAGCTTGCCCTCAAGAGAAGGCAGGGTCAGCTGTGCCTGCCCAACGATCTTTCTGTGTTTGTTTCCCTTCCAACCTTACATTGATGATTTAGATCAGTACAATAAATTGGCGCTAGAAGGAGGGTGGACTTGCTTGTTGTCTGTTAAAATGTCAATCATGCTATCTGTCAGAACTTATTCATCTTGACCCTATGAGTTTCACACTGTAGTTGCTCATGCTGTAGTTGTCCACGCTTTTGTTAGTCACGCTGCTGTTAGTCACGCTGCAGCTTGCTCACTGTTGATCATGCTGTAGCTTGCTCATTGTTGGTCATGCTATAGTTGGGTCACGCTGTAGTTGGATCACGCTGGTCACGCTGCAGTTGCTTGCAATTCAACTCATCTAGCCCAGTTTGCTCACTTTTATCATGGAATCCTCCCAAATTAACCCAGTAACACTACCGATCTCTGACTTTGGGGTTGAAACCTCGAACCCTGTGACTGCCACAGAATCCATAACTATTATTAAATAGATAAATCCCCAAGGCCCTACACGCTAGTCACTCAAGCTATAGGGCAAAGGCCCTACTTATGCAACTCTTACACCCGAAGAGTATAACTTCATCTGTGTCAAAATCCAAGCCAACCTACCTATCGACCATATAGAGAAGGAAGCGAAGCGAGAATATGAATTTATCCACAAAGGAGGATGTGAGTTCATCCCTTCAACATTCAACATAATCCCGCTATTTGAAAACCATCATAAACTCATATCCTAGCTTCTTATGGCAAGAAGTTAAGCCTTACAGCTGCCTCCAATAGAGCCTCAAGATGAGGAAGATGACTTTGCAACCCAATCTGAACATGGAGATTCCTACCACACTGTTAGTCCCCATGCCTATACAAACTCATTATTCCACCCTTTTTTGGAAGAAACTGTGCTTCCTCCTTTATCTGCAAATACTCGAGCACCAGTCTCCTGACAAGAGGTACCTACTTCCATTTCTATCTTCTCCATGCTCAATAAAATTCACTTTGATGCGTCCACTTCCATCGTACCCCTGCAAGTACAGTCCCAACAAATCCCTACCCAAACTAACGTAGGGTCAATATTTTGATCCCAAGTAATTGGGATGCCATCGGTCATACCAGCTTCCACATCCACCCATTACATACCTCAGATGTAGATCCATGGAGCACCATTGATTACTCCAACCCAACACATTCAGGGTGTTACTTCATAACCTACGGCTGGGTAGTGGGTTCCATCGGCTGTAGTCTCAGTCCTGAACACCATCCCACCATAACAAACGTCAGCCCAACAACCTCTCTTTCCACAAACAATGCAACAATTGAACCATTATCATCCACAATCCGCTCAATCCACTAGTTTGCCTACCACCCAAGAATGGGAAAACACAAAAAAAAATGATGCATTCATTGGTAGAAGAGTTAAAACACCTTAAAATTGTGAACACTGAGGAAGTCAAGGTACTAGATTTCTATCAAGATGATCCAATTGACCCCTCTGTTCCACCCTTAACCTTGCCAAAGGGAGTCTCATTACCCTAGCTGACCAAGTACAATGGACAGGGAGACCCAAATGCCCACCTAGTGACATTTCGAATAGAAAGTCTTTTGCTTCAGGCATGGGCCCATGCAATTCTGCGTATATTTGCTATGTCCTTAATAGGAAAAGCCTTAGACTGGTACCGAGCTTTACCTTGTAACTCCATATCCTCTTTGGAGGATTTGTTACATCATTTTGTCACCCATTTTAAATATAATCTAAAGCCTGAAGCCACACTGGATAGCCTGATTCAGATTAAACAGGCACCATTAGAGCTAGCATAGAAATTTATCCAAAGGTGGAGTGCAACTCTCAATGAACTTCACGAGCCCATCCCTGAAACATATCTGCTTACCATCCTTAAGGCAGCCGCGAATGACTTTGTTAGATCGAAACTTTATTATTTGAAAGCATGTACCTTGAGCCAAGCATTCACACAAATTAAGGACATAGAGGAAGTAGCGCAAACTGGAAATGACCTAGCTTATGTGGCCTATAGGAACCAACACACTCACAAACAAAACACAATAGTGGCAGTAATGGCCACAAGCACAAAAGCAACCAACTGGGGCCCAACAACTAAGCAACCCAAAGCCCTAGCTAACAAAGTTGCCAACTTTGGTACCAACTCACCTACATCGGTAGGGGCCATCCCAAGGCCCAACTTTTAGCGCAAGGACTGCACAAAGTACACACCACTACCGATCCAACCCTCTCAATTATTGGAGCAACTCTTGAAAGCCAGGAAAATCCAACACAAACATGTGAAAACATGATAGGTACTATGAAGTACTAAGGAACCCCACATTAGCAGTACCAAATGAGCCCCCGGTCCCACAACATTTTAAGTTGGACCAATATTGTCATTACCATCAATTGGCTGGTCACAATACAGACAACTGTTGTGCCTTGCAGGATGACCTGCAGAGAATGATAGAACAAGACCAATTAGTGATCAACATGGTGAGTCAATCCAACACAGATGATGCCTCCTATGTCATAAACTTAATTAGCATAGGTGGTAAGCCCAAACCTGTGCAACAACCTTCTGTGATGCCTCCCAGCAAGGCAAGGATTGCCTCCACAAGCAAGAGGCCTCCCTTTGTTATCAAAGTGCCACCTCAGGCACTCACAACACCCTTTGTGGTCAAGGCTCCACAACAATCATCCGCTAAGACATTACATTGGCATGAATCATCCGCTAAGATGCTAAACTAGCATGACTCGTCCGCTAAGATGTTAAACTAGCATGACGTGGCAACAAAAACCGCTAAGCAACCTTTTGTCATCAAGGTGCCACGACAAGTTAGTCACACAACAACCCCCATAACAACTCCTAAGCCACCCTTTATCATAAGGGGGCCACAATGTGATGGCCCCTCACCTACCCAAAGCTCAACAGTGGGCAATATCTCGATCCCTCCTCCCTCGAGAGTTGAATCCACTAGCAACCTGGGTACATCCACCAAATGGCAATGTAAGAGGAAAAACAAGCATCTTGCAACCCCCACGATCGAAACAAAGGCCACAACTAGCAAACAACAACTAAACATTGGGGCCCCTACCCCAAAACAAACCAAACAAACCAAGCCCAAGTCCCCTTTGCAAGAGATCTGTCTCTCAAGTCACACATAGGAAGTCAAGGCCAACACATCAGCTAATGACAAGGACTTTGTAGCTGCACTAACCCAGGTAAAACAAATGCTCAAGCAAAAGAACACAACATTGTGCTTATATGACCTAGTCATGACTTCATCTGCTCACTGCCAAGCATTGGCCAAGATCTTGGCCTCTATTCCTATTACGGAGGACATCCCTGCAAATGAGGCATCCATCCATGCAACAATGCTGCCCCCTCCACCATAAGAATCAAGTTCAACATCTTTAGTGTTCCACAATAATGCAGTCAAAGTCAACCTCGCACGAGGGGAGGTCACACATGCACCTTTGAACACTAGTGTAAGCATTGGAAAATACACAGTATGTAGAGTACACATCGAGGATGGCGCGATAGAAAATGTTGTCGTGCACTCCGTTGTCGAACGATTAGGCCTAATGCACAACATTCAATCGACTGAAATCGAGTCTTTAAATTCCTTCGATGGAGCACGTGTAGCCATTAATGGAACAATCCACATCGCCTTCACGATAGGGGACCAGCACCCCATGTTTGCAAACTTTACAGTCATTGACAAGATGCCAGACTACAACATGATTCTAGGTAGGCCTTGGCTAGCCCAACTAAGGGCCATCTCCTCTCCCATCCACCAAGAAATCCACCTTCCAAACAAAGGTGGTCAAGTTATCATCCATGGTGATAATGCTTCATCTTCGACTATCCACAAAATAAACATGGCGCAGGTTTTGGAAGAAGAGTTTCTTGGTGGTACACCTATGGTAACCAAAGCAACACCTAAGGCTAACACACCCAAATGAGTGGTTGAAGCCAAAAACTTCCCAGAGGATCCTAAACCTTGCATGCTCCCTAATCCATGCCTAGTTAGGAAGCAACTACATGACCAAGACTCTTCCTTGGCCAAAAATGTGGGTGCCTACCTACCCTTTGCCATGCATTTTTGATTTTAGGCACCGTTTTCCATCCATTTTTGACTTTTTTTTACATTGCACTAGCCTATGCATTTACATTTTTCTTGCTCACTTAGATCACGCATTTTGCTTTGTTTACACATTCGACAACTTAGTTTACACATTGCATTTGAAAAACATCAAACATAAACACATAAAACTATAAAAACACATGGTCCGAAAAGGCCTTAAACTAGCTTACGGCCTAGAACGGCCTAAAACTACCATGCATTGCTTTTCTTTCATTCATACATTTTAACTCTGTTTACAACAGGTGTTGCTTGATTTTTTTTCTTTCTAGTTGATTTTTGCAGGATCTTGTGGACACACAGCATGGCTATGCATGTAGCATCACACCTTACATAAGCAAGGTAAGCAACAGTCCACTATGACTATAAACTAGTACAGAATAGTCCTGGCATCATAACTTAAAACTGATACCACAGAACAGTCCTGGCATCATGACTTAAAATTGATACCATAGAATAGTCCTGGCATCATGACTTAAAAATGATACCACAAAGCAGTCTTGGCATCATGACTTAAAACTGATACCACAAAATAGTCCTGGCATCATGACTTAAAACTGATACCACAGAGCTCTGTTCGGTACGACGTTAAACTACCACATTTGTCCACCATGATGTGAAACTAGCATCCAGAGTCCACTAAGACTATAAACTGGTTTGCCTCTTCACAGTCCACTATGACTATAAACTAGTAATGCTTCGTCCGTTACGACGCTAAACTGGTGTCATCCAAGGGGTTACAATGTGAAACTAACCTGCAACAGTCAGCTAAGACTATAAACTGGCGACATCATCAACGACTAGGCAAAAACTTGAAAAGATGTGTTGCTGCAATTGACTATTCATGTTCAACAAAGACTTACTGCATAGTTTGTCTCATGGGCCTTGATGAGGTTGATGCTGTTCATGATTTTGTCCGCTTTGAAAATTGCACGTGGTGACTCCATCTCCTTGTTTAAAGTGCTTAGCTAACTGTTTCATTCATGGTTTTCTTTTCTTCTTAGAGTTGTGTTTGTAGGATGACACTCTTGAGGCATTCGTACATAGGTGCACTTCATCATGATGACAAGGTATCCCATTCTTTCTGATGCACGTAACTGGGTTAATCAATCCGTTCATAAGTACGTTCTCGACTCTTGATACATTCCCCTTTTCCCCATCATGTCCTAATTATCTTATTTAGTTACACCCCTGGATACATTCCACTTAGCTCAAAACTCTTGATACACTATTGCACACTGTGATCCTCTAAGCAGTTGCAACACAAGACACAGTATGCGATGCATGATGCAAAAACACAAACGCTCAAACACGAGCACGGCACAAAAGGCAAGTTCTTTCAAAAAGACCAAGAAAAGTAAAAGATAAAAAGAAAAGGAAAAGATAATAAAACAAAAACAAAAGAAAAGAAGAAACAAACAAAAAAGAAAAGGAACAAAAAGTTCAAAGAACAAAATGCACGGAAAAGGTCTTCATGACCCCGTTGACATCATAAACCATAGACTATTGGCTAGTCTCATACAAGCCTCAGGCTAGAAGGCAATTGTCTTGAAAAATAGCTACACTTGTATCTCAAAGAGACCATGTTGCACATCATTGTGTGGCTTTGGCTATTTACAACGGGCCCTGCAAATACTCTATAAGAGTCCCCTTTCTCCAAAGAACGCACCTCCTATGTCTTGGTTTTGAGTTTGCTGAAAACCTGACTGTTGACAAGGACCAATGACATAACTTGTTCATGCAAGAGCATTCCTCTCCCAAAATTCCAACAGTAATTATCACCCTTGATCAACTTCTGGCTTCCCTTGGTTACAACCAATCCCCTCCCCTTGCATCTCAAACTACATTTCCCCAATCCCATGTACTTTTGGACACGGTGCGATGACATCCAGCCAAGGGCTGACAGACAATGCTTGGTACTTGGTTGTTCATGGTGTTTTGCACTTCTTTGTCAATGCCTCTTGGGTGGATTCCTCCAAACATCAACAAAGAGGGACCAATGAAACACCACTAATTTTAGCCCAACACTTTGAAACAAGGATGACCCAAGCCCTCCCTGGCATTCCAGAGGCAGGCTAAGGCATGGAGCTCACACCCAGCCTGCCTAAGGAAGGTTGCTCACACTATCAAAACTAGCTTTCCCCCAACGTAACCAATTCTAAACAACGTCAAAATCAAGTCAAAAGGTGAAGGAGATGTGGGCACGTTGTGGTCACGTTGTAGGTTCAGTCCAGCGTGACCAACTCTCAAAGCCTTCAAATCAAGTCAAAATAATCAGATTTGCAAAGGAGAAAATCATCCTTAGGCTCACCATCGACAGCCTCTAGACTTTAGCCTCCAGAATCTCCAAATTTTAAGTCAAAAATTGTAAGTTTTCACAGGTGTTTGCAGGTGACGCTGCAGGTCACGCTGTGGTCACGCTGCAGCATGAGTGTAGTATGACTTGCCAAAAAGGGTTCAAGAATGTGACACATCAATCTCAGTCTTCAACCTCAAGATCATAGATAGGAAGGTAGCAGTTACACTTCAAGAATCAGGCTTTGAAATTTAGAAATCGGTGTCAAAACGTGTCTTTTGCCCCACTCACGCTGAAGGTCATGCTGGGTGTGAGTGACGTTGTGATGCTGGACGCTGGTACACACACGCTGAAGACAAATGCTGGGCATGAATGTAACGTGAGTACGTTGAAGCTCAAATCAACACACATGAAGCCCACATCCATTCACGCTAGAAGCTCTAGCATAACATAACCACCTCAAGCAGCCACGAAATCCTTCAGATCAACATCCTATAGCAGTCAAAGTGGTCAAACCCAAGATCAAGAAGTTTCAAGTGAGGGAGGGTCAATTTTTCTTATATTACATTGTAAATTTTGATTTGTGGGCTTGTCAGGCCCTCACGATCTAAATTGTATGCACTTTCATGGGCTTGAGTAACCCACATGTTGTAAGATACATCACATCTGGTCAGAAAAGTAGCCTTCCTACACACGACCAACTCACACACAACTGTCTACCGGACACGTGTCACACGATCCCGTTTTCCTCTCATCTCCCAACCATTGATTTCATTCATGAATTCCATGCCCGAGTCTGGCCCAGCCCTATAAATACCCTATCAATTCACATAAACTGGGGGTTGGCATTTGGAGACATTGGCAATTCTGAGAACATACAACAAACCAACAATCCTTGGGCTCTCAGCACACTTGACTCCTAGCATCCAAGTACTTCTCACATACATCACATCATCACATCACGTCACATCATCCCACGGCTAGGCATTTGACCTGCCATCCACATGTGTAGCTACACTTTGACCGGTGCACACCTTTCTAAGCAATATAATTCAGTTCGTTTTGCCAACCAACCATTATTTTTGTTTACTCTATTTTATATTTAGTTTACATTTTGTTTACGTTCTGCTTGCTTACATTTAGTTTACGTTCTACTTACTTACATGTAGTTTACATTTTGTTTACATTCTGCTTATATTCTGTTTACGATCTTGTTTACGTTCTATTTGCAATACATTACATATATTTCTGTTTACATTTCATGCGCACTGTTCATGTTTTAAGACATCAGTTACGATAACCTCAGCGCAAGCCAGAGTTTATGCTCAGGAAAGTCCTTGGTTGATTTGCATGCAGACCATCCAAGGCACTCTACC
Source organism: Gnetum montanum (assembly GCA_015680685.1). Lineage (NCBI taxonomy): Eukaryota > Viridiplantae > Streptophyta > Gnetopsida > Gnetales > Gnetaceae > Gnetum > Gnetum montanum. Next base: position 61,943 of record MNCI01037965.1, read on the forward strand.
TTCGTTCCCTTTTCCAGCTTGTCCTCAAGCGAAGATATGGTCAGCTATGCCTGCCTGACGATCTTTTGGTGTCTGTTTCCCTTCCAACCTTACATCGACGATTTAGGTCAGTACAATACCCATATGGATCTAGTTGTCTACAAGGGTACTACTGTCTTGGTGGTGGCATTTCCCATGATTGTGATTGGTGCCATTATTGGTATTGCTCATACAATTGTGGTGGAGGTCCACTTGGATAGTAAGCTTATTGTTGCTAGTGGAACTACCTTGAATTGCCTTGAGGATATGGCAATTGTCTGGGTGCCTCCCATCTTTCTAGTCGCAGATTCAGCACATACACACCAAACTCTTGTAAGTGTGACACAACAAGGAAACATCGCTTTGGATGTTCATATTAACAAATTTCACATCCACCATCATCTTTGAAGCCTATCTCCACAACTTCTTCTATTGCAGTAGCTTTGTCCTTACCTCTTTGGTAGGCATGTTCAGCTTCTTTCCATCTCCTACGGTTGTGGTCACTATCCTCCTCTTTGGATTCTTCAACAATCTTCATAGAAGTTTGGAACTTCTCGTCTAAAGGGTTCCATAATTTATCAACCTTTGCCAAAATATCAGAAATAGATTTTTGGATGGACAAGGTTTTCCTATTCATCACAACATTGGACCTCCCTTTTCTTGATGGAAGGATCCTTATTATATTCTTTTGCACTGTCCCTTTTGTGCAACTCTTCTTCTTCTTTTGCTACTTGCTCTATCAGCCTTTGAATTTGATGAGCTCTTAGTTTGGATAATCTTCCTTGGGCATAAACCCCAAGAGTTCTTCTGGTTTCTACTTTGAGCCCATCTATATGTGACGAAGTTATTTCCTCTGAGAATAATCATAGCTAGGGCATCAGTGTAAGAGAGAATAATATCTACCCATGGCGGCATCCAAGGGTTCATGTATTCCCTGTTTTCAGCCTTGGATTTGCCTTCTTAGGTTGGACACTTTGGAGTATGTCTAGTATTTTTCATTAAATAGTTCCAACATGGTACTCCATCTACAAATGGATTCTAGCTCCAAGAACCGGTACTAGCTTTTTGCTTCCTTGATGAGTGTCCTAGGGAATAGCTTGAGTTTCTGCTAATCATTTTTAATGTTCTGCAAGGCACAAGCATCATGGAAAGCTTGTAAAAGTGTCTACAGATCAAAGTTATATCCCCCTCATATCTTGGGATATTGTTCATGTCTACGTGCTTGATCTAACTATCTTTCACATGCCTAGTTGGGATCTTAACTACCTCTGCAATGTTAAGCATGCCTCAAGTTGCCAACAAAGGCTCATCATCATCATGATTTCATTATCACCGATGATGTCCTTTGTTACTCTATCGCTCTTGGTGGGCTCTACGATCTTTGTTGTCTCATTGATCACCTTCATCATGATTATTTCTTTGGTAGTTTCTATTAGAAATAAAAGATGAAAAGGAATGTTAAGAATTAGATGAAGAGGATGAAGAGAAAGGTAGACCACTACCACCACCGCGGTGTTCACCACCACCTCCTCACTTGTCATGACCACCATCCTTAGATCCCTTACCATTGCGATGTTTGCCCAAGTCCCTACCTTGACTGTAACTTTTTTCTAAACTTGGTTTGTTGATAGTGGACCATAGGTTCAGGGTCACACCCTCATCACTAAGAACAAGGGGTGGAGAATTTTCATGTTGAGGACCCCCATAGGGAGGAACCTCATTATTGGTTGGGTTTAGTAGGAACAAGGGATTGGTGAAGTTTTTCCCTTTGCAAACTCATAGTGCTTCTCTTGGTGTCGATCTCTCCTCTGTTGCGTTTTAGTGGGATGGTAGTCCCAAGTGTCATAACCATGCACAACAACATCCTGGGCATAGATCAATTGGGAGGCATTACAATGTTACCCTCCATATCATGCCATCGCAGTTGCTCATCCTAATGTTGGATGAAGGTAAAGTCAGTTACATACTCATCAGGATGAGTATATACCACTTTGCACTCTTGTGGGACTGGTAGTTTAACATCTTCATAACCATGAGAAGAAGGAAGACATTTTGCAATAAACAAAATAATTAGTGTGCTTTTGTAATTATATAATTGAGAATGATATCGACCTTGGGGTTCATCCAATGATATTAATGATATTCACTAGTCCTAGATAGCACATGTTTCAACAAACAAAGTTCTTGGAAATGATGCCAATGATGAGTGGTGAGGTACCCCTATGCCCAACCATACAGATCACAAAGCATTCAAGTGCGATCCAGTTGAATTTTGTGGACTCTATAGTTTTTGGTACACTAGTCTTCTAGGAAGTGAACCTTGCCCTAATAGTCATTCGTTGTCTTCCCAATTACACTTGTGATGCACATGGTATGGTTAAGTGTGATTGACGCATATGATTTTTATTGTTTTGTGTTTTATGTTCTTTGGTTTTTAGAGAGAGAGATGAAGTAATTTAATAACTAACTTAATTTAACTTAACTAGCTAATCTCTAACTAGTCCTAACATAAGCATCCAATCCCACTTTCCATACATGTCTTGAACCCACATATCCACTACTGGGTTATCAAGCACGACACTGCTGGGTTATCAAGCACTACACTACTGGACTTACCAAGCAATACTGCTGCTGGAATTACCAAGTGAATACGTGTTTATGCTTGAGGTGTTCATACTTATGTATTTAATCTATCTAGCTTAATTAGTTAACTGATTTCGTGAAGTCTAATTTAGCTTAATTAATGGTATAATTGATGAAAATAATAAATGCATAAATAAATCATTAATCTATTCTAAGTGCTACAGGGTTTGATCAAAAGAATTGTCTTTATTGCTATACACATTGGTGTGGTTTAGGTACAACAGTGCTCAAATAAAGATTTGTACACTTTTTGACTCTTGTCACGGGCACTCAAAAAAATATTCTAACTTTCAAATGGATAAATTGTAAGAGCTCTACTATTATTATGATTTTAATCATATATAAACATAGTTGGGAGCTCATATTTATAGTTCTTGCTATAGGATTATGTTGACAGGGCCCCATAGATGTAGCAAATGCTACATCAATGCATCCTTTTCGATGGGGCAACATCATATAAATGGGATCCCATCAATGAGGTCATGTCAATGGGGGCCTATCAACGTGACACTTTGATGCTCATTATAAACAAAACCCCTTTTTATAATACATGAAATGATGGAAAAATTTGTAAGCTAACATGAGAACCTTAGAGGGAAAACAAAGGTTTATTTGAAAATTTAGAAACAGTTCATGATGAAGTAAGTGATAGTAAAATTGAAAAAAGAAATAGTGTAGCAAGGCTCCATGTCAGCACCCTGAATGCGAGATTGGGTGAATCCAATGCCAGCTGGTCGCCTGCCATTTGGTGAAGAGTGGGACCTACAAAAACCAAAAAGACAAAGGAAGGAAGAGAAACATCTCTCTTCCAACCCCATCAAAAAACACTTACCTACCTAGTGATCTTAATGGTCACAACATGATATAGTCTCTTTTACATATATGTAATATATTTTTCATTTATTTTCAAAAATGTTCTTCCTTGTTATAAAAAATATCATCCATACATTATGTTTACATGCTATAAAGATGTCATAAAATAAATTTATTTAATAGTAAAATTTTACATGAAGCTCATGATGGTCATATCTCATTGTTATAATTTGTTAATAAAAGAAAATCATCATGATTCACCAAGATAATCCTATCACCTACTTTCCATCGGTTTGACCTTTCCCTCCAACAAAGTAAGTTGGCAACGTTAGCACCAATGCACCACCTCAACATTACTTTTACATTATGGAATTTTAATGATCTTTTCCAAAAAATGATGCTAGCAGATGTGGGTGATGTGGCAATGGTGGTGGACATTGATGACATGGTAGAGGTGGCAATTGTGAGTGTCAGTGCAAGGAGCTGCGATAAAAGGAGTAGCAACAGCGAAATGTGGGGACATCTTTGGGCCTTCCTCTATCCCAGTGTTGGTAGCAGCAATGAGATTTGATGTTAGCATTAGCAAGCAAGTGTGTCAGCAGCACGTAATAGCAGCAACAGATGTTGCACACGGCATGGTGGGAGTTGTAGTTAGCAGTCAATGTACGCGTGGCGATGGTAGTTGTGCACATGTGTTAGTGGCAAGTAGTAGCATGTGTGTGGCATTTGGCATGCATCAACAACTAGTAGTGGTAGAGATAGTAGTCAAAAACCAGCATGTGTTAGCAATTGGTAGCGTGCAACAAGCAGCAGGTGCATGGTGATGGGCAACAAGCAATAAGAGGCATTAGCGATGTCGCATGATGTGAATGTTGGCAGTAAATTGCAGTGTGCATTAGAGGCACAAATGGTGGTGAACATCAATGGTGCAAACGACGGTGCGTGATGATGGTTGTAAGTCATGTCAGTAGGAGCTAGCATGCATTAGCAATTGGTAGCATGCAGTAAGCATCAAACAATGAGCAATAGGCATATGGTAGTGGGCAGTATGCAACAGGTGGCATTAGCAGGAGTGTGTGGTGTGAACGGTGATGGCAAATGGTAGCACACATCAGTAGCAATGGAGGTGCATGTGATGCCAATAGTCCAATAGCAGTGGCATGTGGTAGATGATAATAGATACCAGCATGTGTTTGCAATCAGTGAATATAGTAATAGCGAGTGGCAATAGCCATAAGAGATTACATATCTCTCTCCCTTTGCACCATCTCCTCTCTATTCCCCCCACATGATGATGGTTTGAATGATGCTCTGAGTAGTGACACTGAATGGAACCACCACCATGGTTACCTCCCCCTTCGACGACAACGAGAAAACACATGCAAATTAGCTGGCGGAGGCAGCCTTAGCTTAGTCAAAGCCACTAGAAGCTGTTACATTTATGCTCATTTTGATTTAAGTTATTGTCTCATTCTATTTTTTTATGAACTGAGGTCTCTAAGCTATGGTTTAAACATGGAAACCATTTTACTTTTGAACCTAGATTAATCCTATCTAGGTTGTTAGCTATTTTTTGCTTTAATTTCACATTGTATTAATTCACAAGTTTTATTATTGAAAACTTTAAAGCAAATAATTGTCTTTCTATTAAAGTTATCTTGAACTACCCTTTATACTTCCTTGTTGAAATTGTTTAACTTGCTAGCATCTTTATATATGTCATGAAACACCATGTTGCCCAACTAGCTAAGACTATTCCTGGGTTTCCGTACCCATATAGGAGGCACTCTGGCAATAGTCTCCCTAAATGAGTTTTTTGGGTGTTGATGTGTTCAAAATGTATGCATTAAGAGAAACAAATGAAACTTTATTTAAAAAAGTTGAGAATTTATAGATGATATGCATCTTACTTATCCAAAAATTGCTAAAGGTTTTAAGGTTCAAGGTGAACAATGTAAAAAGCCCTGACATGTAATTGTTAAGTTTCATAATGTAGAAGATAGAGTGCATGTTTGGAGACATAGAAGCCACATGAAGTAAACTAAGAATGGGAAAAATGTTAGGATAAATGAGGAACTTCCTCGAAAACAACTTGTAGAAAGAGTTGATCAATGAAAAAAGGTTAACATAGCTCATGAATAGAGTTTTGTAGCATACCTAAATGCTAGCAACTTGGTACTTATTAAAAATAAGTAGTATTCCAAAAATTATTCAAAAGAAAAAAGAAAACATATAAGCCCTTTAAGGTGTGGATTTGTTAACATTGATGATGGAATTAAAAATAAAGTTATTGTTTTAAATAGTATTAGCTTCTTTGATAGATTTGATACTTTTGGATTTGTTCAAACTTGGGAAGATGTTGGTTCTATAGAATTTGTAGTTCTTAGATTTATTAAATTTTTAACAAGATACGCAAGAGTAGGATGAAAAGGTAGACCTTTTGAGGGTATTGCAATGTTAGTAAAGAAATCTCTTGAAAATTGTGTACTTTTAAAAAAAATTGATGATCATAAAGAATATGTTTTGTTAAAAATTTTAAGTCAGCATGGTTGTACTTTCTTTATTATATGCTATTGTGCTCCTATAGATGCTACATTGTATGATTCTATATAGTTGTCTTGTGATATTGTAGGATTTGTAGCAAAAGGCTTAGTATTTATTTGTGAATATTTTAACGTAAGAATAGGTTCACAGTAAACAAAAATTATTTTGTGATAACATAATATTTGTAATTTAGACATTGTTAAAGATAAAAATTGGACTAAACATTATGTAGATGACACTATTAGTAAGATGGATTAATAACTATCAGAATGGACAAAAATTTTTGATCTTATGATTTTCATGAACTTGCTAGATTTCCTTAATCTTCAACATTTACTTTCATAGGACCTCAAGGTAACTCTTACATTGATTTGCCTTTATGTTCTTATAATGATATTGATTTTATTAAGAAGTTGAAAGTTCGAGAAGATTTAGTGAATTCTAACTATCATCATGTTGAGTGTTTATTGCAAATTCCAATTATTCCTTATATAACAAAAAATTAAGAATAGGAAAAAAAATAAATATAGATTGGTCCTAGTAGTCAAGGAAAAATACATGAATGTAGCATATAATAAATGGGCTTTTGAAAGATGACATAAGGAGCTTGAATAAATTTTTCTTACAATAGCTAAGCAAGTTGTGCATTCACAACAACAAGATGCTCACGAGACCTGGTTTGATGAGGATTGTATCAAGCTAGCCAAAATATTAAGAATGCAAACAAGAGTCATAGACAAAATTTTGTTGGTGTAGGGACACCTATTCCGATCCCCTTCCTTTGGTCTATAGATGGTTTTTGCAGGTTTTGGGAGGCTAGAGAGACATCTTAGAGATTAGAGCGATGTCTAGGTTGAGTGTAGACCTTACAGGAGACATCCTAAATTTAAGGGAGATGTCATGGCTACATAATAGTCTTCTCAAGTGAGATGTCTCACATGTGAGTGAGGCATCCTAGATTTTTATGAGACATCCCATAGAATGGTAGGACATCTTAGCTAAGATGTCCCAAGTTTGGCTAATACGTCCTAGCTATAGTGGAGATGTCTCATGCATGAGTGAGACATCCAACCTACAAGTTTGGATTGATAATGAAACAATCCAGAAAGGCTAGAGATGACCTAAATTTGTAGAGAAACTTCTAAAATTGTTGTTCCAATTTGGGAAATAGGAGGGAGAAGATGAAAATAGCTAAAAATCCTCAATTTGAGTTGGGGAAAAGTTTCTAGGTTTATTGTCTTCTCTTTTTCAATAAATATTTATGTAATTCTTCATGAGATTTTAGGAGATGGGTGATATCATCAATGAGAGAAGTGATGTGTGTGGCAAGAGAGTGGAAGAACACATAGAGTGAGTGCATGTGTGGTCGTAGCTCCAAGTTCAATTATGTGATGTATTGACTTGTGTATTCTTGTGTCTTGCTCGTGAGGTGAGGTCTTGGTCCTAAGTTGTGGGAGAGATCTCATTTGATTGTGTTTCACAATGAGAATAATCATTGTGTGGTTATAAAGCCTCATTCTCTACAGCATTGTTAGAGTTTTATGAGTATGTTTGGATGATGTTGTGGGTTATGAAACCCTATTGTAATCTTCTTTTCAATAATTGAAGATAGTTATTTTTTTAATTTTTTAGCATATTGATTTGTCTTTTCATAATATTTGGATTTAGTGGGTTTGAAGGTTATTTTCCATTACAGTGAACCTAATTCATTAGTTAAGGCATATAAATACTTGATTAGAACTAAAAGAAAGAAATTTATCATAGAATAATAGGAATATTTTGCTTACACCATTAAAAAAGGACCTAGACAAATTTGACAATGTCTTCATTATAAAGCCTATTCATCATTTAATTTTTCTTTTCAAGATATTTGCTGATTTTACAAAAATCTATTTATAGGACAAGATGATAATTCGAATACTATTGCATAACAAGCACATATCTAATTTACTCATCATGAAGTCATAGAGGGTATTAAAAAGCTAGCATCTCACAAAGCTATAGATTCAAATAATTCATATGTAGAATTATTAAAGTGGGTAGGATCTACTATTCATAAAAAATTTGGCACAAATTAAATTTAACAATGAAGCAAGGTTTAAATCAACATTGGAAAATTAGTAAAGATATCTTATTATATAAAAGGGGGAAAATAATTTAAATAATTATCAAATGACTGTTGTGAGTAATATTTTTGCTAAGTTGTTAGACACTCTATTACAAAAGAGAACTAATTATTGTGCTAAAAGTATCAAGGTCAAGGTAAGATGTTAAGCAAGTCTCAAACAAAATCAATCTAATATTGATTACTTAGTTACTCTTAGACATTGGATAGAGTTTGTAAAAATACATAATAAAAAATACTTTTGTTTGTTTCATTAATTTTGTAAAAGCATATGAATCAATGATCCATATAAAATTATGGTTGTGCTTGCATAAAATTGACCTCCCTTGAGATTTGATTACAACAACTCAAAGATATTTTGAAGAAGTGATTCTTGAAGTTACAGATAACAATTTAGAGAAAAATGTCAATTCCAAAAATAAAAATAAAAATGAGGTTAGGCAAGGTTGTCTACTTTCTTTAACTCTTTTTGGTATCTTTATTGTTGAAACGTAGGAATGGTTGTGCAACAGGCAAGATAGTCATGTTATCAATTTTGGATCCCAAGTAGTGAATTTTCTTTTATATGCAAATGATGTTGCCTTGATCTCTACTATTGCAGAAAGTCTGCAAAATATGTTACAAATTTTAGAAAATTATTGTTTTTAATTTGGTTTTCAAGTGAATATAGATAAAACCAGATTAATGATTTGGGGTACAAGAATAACTATTATAACTTCCATTTTGGAGGTACCAATGTGTAAGTAGTATATTATTTTAAATATTTAGGTCTTATTTATATGAAGAATTACATGTAGGAAAAGTGCATTAAATAAGAAATAGCATGAAGTTTGAAGGCTTTGTATGCTTTCTGATGAGACGCGACATGCATAGCACTACGATATCGTGGCCGCCGCGATATCGCGTCAATGATGAGTGGCGAGGTACCCCTACACTCAACCATACGAATACGAGTGTGCACGTGCGATCTGGTCGAACTCCGTAGACTAAATGCCTTAACGCCACAAGAAACACTTGGGGTTAATCGTTCGTTATCTTCCCAGGCTTGCTTGTATATGTCACGGTGTATGGTTAAGCAAGTATGAGGTATGTGATTTTTTTGGTATTTTTTAGTTTATCTCCTAAGTTATGAGGGAAAGGGTTGAGAAACTAACTAACTCTAACTAATGTCCTAAGTCTAAATTAACTAGCGTCAGCATTCGTTCCCACTTACCGGACACACCCTGAACTATGCAACTGTGGCTACCAAACGCTAATCGTTACTGGGATCACCACACGTAACGCAAGTGCTCGAAGTGGTCGTACTGAGGCACCTATTTAGCCTAAGTGTGATAAG
>MNCI01037967.1:5588-17796 GCA_015680685.1 Gnetum montanum
TTTTTTTAAAAACTTATTTTATGTTTTTTTATTTTTAATGTATTATTATTATTATTATTATATAAATTTATGTATATATTTAAAAAGGAAATACATATATGCCACAACAAAGCATAAAAGAATTAAATTTATATTGATTTAATTTAAAATGAAAAACATAAAGAAGGAATTTTAATTAAATATCATCCTAGTCACCATAATTACCGAAACAAGCTACACTGAGCTCATATAAAAAAATTTTGAATCACTATGTTCCTTGCCATCAAAACCGAAACTAAAGCTAAACATCCCATTGTTGCATGAGTAAAAAAAGAAGAAGAAGAAACATGAATCCCTAGGGATTAACTAGAACTAAAATTTATTAAATATTTCAATAAATAAACATTTATGTAGGCAAGCAATTAAAGTTGACAAGGAATGAAATTTCCTCGGCACTTACCAAACAAGCCCAAACTATAGGTTTGAGTACACACGAATAATTTTATGCATCTAAGCTTACATAGAGATAAAAAAAATGTCATTGGATGCCTCATCAACTAGCAGTGAAGTAGGTACAAGCATAGCTAGTGGGCAAAGGGCCCGGTGATACTTGACAAACTTGGCAAAGTAGATTATGTACATTTTACAATAGAATATAGCCCAAATAGGTGCTACCCTACCTCCTCATACATTTACTCGAAAGGTTATGAGTGACAGTGGTACAAGTGAACTAGACATCAAAGAAATTGGTAGTGGTTGTGGTAGTGGACCAACCTTCAAAGAGGTTAATAATGGAAATGGAACTGGTGTAGTAGCAGGTGTAGCTAATGATTAAGGACCTATCAAGTAATTGATTAGTTTAGGGCTGGTGGAGTAGTTCTGTAAGCTAGGTCCTCTTACATTTTCTAATACTACATAGTGGTTGGAGTTCATGAAGACATAATCTAATGGATTGTACCTCACCTTAGTAGACTAGACTTGTAGCATATTAACTTACTAATATAGATATACGTTGTGGAAGTCCAAGGAATAGGCCAAGGGGTGGATAGGATAGGAGACCCCTAGGATAGATTTGTTGGTTTCCTTTGGTTGCTAATATATCTCCACCAAGTACCTATAGGCAAAGGAAGAGGAGTTTTACCAACTATATTAGGGTAGCTAGATATTGGCTATGTATGATGCCCATTTACAAGGGAAACCAACTTTTCTAAGGACTTTACCTAACCCTAAAGCATCATATGTTGCCTCTTCGACTGACTTCATACGATGATGCATGGAAGATGGCTATGCATCTAGAAAGGAGTATGATGTAGGATGCTACATGAACAAGGTGTAAATAAGGGCAAAAAAGGGACCACCATTTGAAGAATGATATGGACCCTCTAAGCAAGCTCATGAAGGATGTGATGGCCATGGTTGTGGTGGTGGCAAATAGCAACTAGCATCCAATGATCTTCCTCCTCCTACAAGTTACAAAGGTTCACATGAAGCTCTAATTGGACAGGCTAATGAAGCAAAGTGGGCAAGACAGAAAGTCTAGGGTTGAGTGTATGCTTTGCTGAGTCAACTATTGAACATGCAACCCTACACTATCATGGAGATGGGATGTTTGATCTCAAACCTTATTATATTAGTTTTATTTTATTCTAATGCTAGTCATTCATGTATAGGCCCTAACATTGTTGTGTCGCAAGTAGTCCTTCCATGACATGTTCTCTATCCTTGAAAGAGCGCCAAAGTGAAATTTATGACCTTTAAAATCAAAATGTATCAGCATTCTTTTTCTTCCATCCTACTTCTTTGCAAGGAGTTGCTTTCCTCTATTTTCTCCACAAGCCACTTCCCTAAAATTCACATCTTTTTTAAATTGACACACAAGCACAAAAAATTTTAACAATTAATAATTAGTTGAAACAAGAATGAATGGTGACTAATTCTTGTTTTTTGGATAAAAAAATGGCTATGAAGATTGTCATTACATGTTTTTGTCATAACTATATGTGGAATAGAGTTTGGAAAACTATAGATTAGCATTTTATGATGCCAAAATCTTTACAAAATTTTACAACTTAAACTTGATTGGTGGAATTTGATATAAAATAAAATTTGATATGCTTTCAAATTAGTAGAACTCAACACATAAAATTTCACATGTTTTGCTCTTACATATGATCTTTCAAATCTAAAAGGAAAAAAAATTTAAAAAAAATAGAAATCAATCTAAATAAGAATATGGAAGCAAAGGAATGCAATATATAAAATGAAACTAAACTCAATGGATCCTTAAATATTGCACAATTATAATTTTATTTTGAAGAATAAACTCAATGGATCCTTAAATATTGCACAATTATAATTTTATTTTGAAGAATAATATTTGATTGGTACCCTGATTTTACTAATTTATTTATTTATTTATTTTGAGACAATAAACTCAAGATTGGACAATAAACTCAAGATTGGTAGCATAATCCACTACAACAACATCCCATGACAAGGCTACTCCACTAATGCCACATCATAAACTAAGGCAAGTATTAACCCACATTGTAAAGTAAGGATATTATTGTGAAATTTAATACTCTCATCTTGATTGTTAAGATCCAAGAATAATCTTGTTGTACTTAAACTATTATTTTATTGATATAATTTCTTTTTCACTTGCTCCAAAACAAATTTTACATAAAAAAATATCAAAACTTGCTTTGAACATCTAAATATTTTTGACTTTACCATAACATCCTTTGTTGTTGTATGTTTGACCTTAAAAGACTAAAATTTAAATTTTTTTAGAAAAAAAACTCTTACAAGCACAATACTTACATGTAAAAAGATATGTATAATTTGCATTGAAAAACTAGGTATTGGTGTTTTATTGGTTACGTTGCAAATATATAAATAGATGTATATAATGTATAATTTGCATTGGCAAATTGGCTATTGGTGTTTTATTGGTTAACTTACAAATACATGCAACTAGATGTGTATAATTTCTGTTTGGCAAATTGGCTATTGATTAAATTACAACCACAAAGTTGATCAACTTATAGTAGATTTTGCTATTGTAGTTGGTAGAGGTAGCCAAAGAAAACAAACCTATTGACCATATATGTTCCCATAACATACAACTATACTATGTTGATATATGCAAGAAAAATGTATTCCTGTTTCATACCCTATGGAGATCAAATTCATGACTTGCACAATCATAAGCCTCATGTGCTAACTAATTGAACCATGCATCATTGATCTTTTTTTTATAAAAAAATCATAATGGAAGAGTGTCCAGAGACCATAGTAACTTAAATCAAACCATGTACCTCTGATAATGACTTAAAGAATTAAAAAATATTCACAACCTAATTCACGTAAAAGAATTGATTTTGAAGTTTCTCAAAATGAACACATCATCTAATTAAGCATCTTTTTCATCCATGAATTTCGATAATTTTCTTCATGCAATGAAGCTGATATGCAATAATTCCAGTCTATGATTCATAATTTAATTTGAATAACTGTTGCTACCTGATTCATCAGTTTGCTCATCATACTCTACAATTTCGATAATTTATGCATGTATATTGTTTATGTTAAAAACTTGATGCTTTTGCTTTAAAGATATTAGATAAAATCTCCCACCACAAACATCCCCAACTATTACAAGATTCCAGCATCCTTATCTTCAGGAATTTCCTTTCCGTTTTTTATGTTTCTGAAAGAAAAACAACATAAGAACCAAAAGGAAATCGTAAAATCCTAAATAGCTAACCATGTTATGCAAAAAAAACTTGAATTGTAACTACCCACCTTTGTCTTAGGCATCTGCTTTTCATCATTTCGTTTTTTAGGTTGTTCTGCAGGCTGAAAAAAAAATAACAATCTTAGAAAAACTAGAATTTATTACAGATCCATTAAAAGATTAAATGAACAGAACATTGTATCATAATCAAAAGCATAAAATCACGCACTTCTAAAGCAACAGCAAGTATTCTAGCATGTCTTTCTGCATGTGTTTCCATTTCCTCCTCCACTTCTCCATCACTGTTTAGCATGAGCTTTAGCCGTCCTTCAGCATGCAACCTTTTTGATCTGGCGTGTCTCTTAAAATACAAAACAAATAACAATAATGATTTTGAAAGATTGCTTCTCACATGCAAATGCTTTTGGTTAAGCATAAACAAGCATATAATGTAACAAGTATTTCATTACAGGATTAAGCATAATAAGATTACAAAAAATGACTAGTCATAACTGAATACTTTATTCTAAATTTCTAATCTAGTAATAAAATAGTTCAACTGGAGTAGACTACCTTTCTTTGTGCATTTTACGTATGTTAAATGTTAAGTTCCATGACAGAATGTGTAATTATTTATGGGTTAGAAATCTTCCGAGAGAGAGCCTTTAATTTTCCTGTTCCTTCGTATGAAACTTTAATCTATATTTTGGCCAGGCCAATTTCAAGTTGGCTGGACTTTACCATGGAAAACAAATATTTACGGTCATAACACTGGGCTAAGAAGTAAAACTTTTACCAAGAATTGTGAACAGGACTTTGTCACTGAAAATAACTAATTACGATCATGATATTGGACCAAGACATGAAATTTTTCATGAGAATTGTTAGCTGGACTTTGTCACGGAAAATAAATAATCATGGTCATAATGCTCCACCAAGAGATGAACTCTAGCAATTGGTTGGACTAATGTATGAGAGTTTCAATGTGTATATATCAACAAAAACCAACACAAAATTTCAAGGCAAGAATTATGTTACACAAAAAGAGTTCAATTCTCAGCGAATCAATTTTGGGGTTTCATTGATTTGAAAAAGAAAAAGATTCTCTCAGCCAAATAATAAATATATAGTATAAATATATAGCTAAACTAATACTAACTCACACACAATAGATTTTGCCAAGTTATCAACCAAGACAATAAAGATAAGAAATCACATTAAATAAATGCATTGTTCACTGATATCAATAAAGCATCTTTTGTTACAATTTGTTTGACAAGAATCCTCCATCCTTCTTTCCAAAGACACAGGAACAAGGAAGTCACCAAATCCTCATTTCCTTATATTTTTGGGTATTGGTATTTTCTTCTATTTTTGGGTATTGGCATTTGGCATTTGTCCTAGGGAAGAAGGGAATGATCTAGTATCTGTTTACCCTTGGCACAAAATTTTATATGACGTTTTGAATGCCTAAGAATACATACAAGTGATCCTTGGAAAAGGGAAATTTTATATGATGTTTTGAATGCCTAAGAATACATACAAGAGATCCTTGGAAAAGGGAATTCATTTAATCTAGGCCGAGTAAAAGATTTACTCAAGGTTAGTTAAGCTTTGTACCAATGGATAGCATATGGATAATTCACTTCCTACATGACTAACTAACAAGCATTTTTCAACATGAAAATTTTTATATTATTCCATTTCAATCACATATTTATATCAGACATTATGAAAATTAACAAAATCAAGACAGAACATTCTTACCTACACTTCTGCACAGTAAAGGGGGATTCAAAATCCTTGGACAGTAAAGAAACAGATCCTCCACAAAGGTATTATTATTTTGTATGCTAATACCAAAAAGATCAACCAGTAAACTTTCACATAATCTTTTCGAACATTACCTTCATTGTTTTGTTAGGCAAGAGTTTGCTAATTCGAGTCACACTTCAAAGACATCGTAATTTTCCTCTATAATTCTTCTAGGATAGCCTATTAGCTATATGTCTTACAATGTACCTATAGTCAAATTATTTCAGTTTCTGTCTAGAGAAAACTGTATTTCACAGTAAAAATTTCTAAAAACATCATTAAGTTGTGTTCTTTTTGTGTTTCATTTTTTAATAAATATCAAAAAATGATAAAGTACATAACCATATATCATCAGGGGCTCCTACGGTTCTAATCAGCTAAGCTCTCCACTCGTCATACAAAAGCTGACTTGTTCATCTTGCCACGTTCAATTAAAATCTAGGCAACACTTTATCTCACAAGAGTTAAGCAATTTTAATTGTGAAAGTAAGAATCTCAGAATATGTTCATGAAAGATTAAACCACCCCTGAATGTTATTCTGAATCAACTCCCGAGTTTAAATGCATTTGAAAAATTATCCAACAAAACTTAAAATTTTTGAGTCCCCTTGCACAAATAAATTCCGTAATTTGCAGCCTGAGAATAAATAAAAATGGTATAATTAAGAGTTAAGGTGAAGCCTTCAATAAAGCTCTCACTTGTGGACTCCTTACAATTGTCATGATGCAACACCCTGCCCTCATGCATACACAAGAATAATCGGAACTAGTGTAATTCACTTACATGGCCAAGGATTATAGAATGTGTGAAATTGAAAGTAAACACACCCATCAATACCTTTAAGAACTGAAACACACATTTGCATGGAAATTTTATGTCCCTGAAAAACTTTCAAGGTATGTAACTTGTTAGTTAAGGCATATGGCTTGCATTTTACGAGTAACAGGTTCCATACTAATAGGCTTCTGTAGAGATATACAAGCATCATGCAAAAACTTGTTGAAACTGAACTTATCCATCCATAGGGTCTTAGATGCAATTAAATAAAGAAGGCCATAAGTTTAGATTCAGCCAACACAATATTTTCTAAGATTTATATCTAAGGGAAAAGCACCAATCATTGCACAAAATGAATGCATCACAATGCTGCATCACCACTCATATACCACCACTTTCTAGGACTCCCTACACCAAAGTACTGTTAATTATTCTTTAGCATATGAACCCAACATTTTAATTTTAGTTAAGAATTTTCAATTAGTAATTTATTTTCCTACACAGAGGTTCAAATCTATGAGATTTCATAGAGACACTTATGTCCTATTACATTTTTCAACAGTTCTGATGGTCTCTCAGCAAAGCCTATAAACCTACTATAATTCATAGCAGCTTTAAATACAAGGTTATCAAGAGAAAAAAGGGAAATTTTCCCACAAATACAATTGCAATATAACATTATCAACCAATACAATGGCAATATAACATCATCAACAATAACTGATAAATGAAACTATCAAATGCTACAAATTACATAAACCATTTATTTTTCGTTGTTTCAAAACTTTGCCTGAGATGCAATGGAGTATTCAAGCAAATACAGTATATCATGAACAACACCACCTCCAGGATCAATATTTCCTTTGATGAATAGTCCATTACTTCTGTTTATAGAAAATATTATGAAAGTGCATTAGTTTTATGTTAATTACTAAGATTTCATGAAAATTCTAAGACATGAACAATGTACACAATGATTGAAGTTCCAATAAAAAGTTTATCAAGGTCTCATGTAATGTGTTTTTCTTTCGGGGTCAGACATCCCCCCCATCCCTCCCCTCTCCCCCCTCCCTCGTGTCATGTGTTTTTCTACCTGAAAATCTGAATATTAAATGACCAGTGCTTAACAAGATTTTGCAAAAATATAGAGTTGAATATAAAGGACCACCACTTGGACTGACGTTAATGTGCTTGCTTTTCAAGTCCTAAGATATGGATTCAAGCCTGGGTACAGCCACTTGAAAGAGGTTATGCTTCCACTTATCCACCAACCCTCCCAAGACCCTTGCTTGGCAGGATGAGCATTGAGCCTTTGGGTGATGGTCTTTTTTTATAAAATCTAATCAGAGTTTAGCAACACAGTGAGCGCAGACAGCTTGTCGTCTGCGAGTTACAAGTTCAATTTCAATGGGTACAATAAGACATGTTTAATCTGGGGTGTCTGTAGGTAACCAGCCATACTAAATCATCATCAAATCCTTTGCCTTCCTTAACGATCACCCCATCATAGATGGGATAAAGACACCAAGATGACAATGAAACTCTAATCAGAGCTTTGTATGTGGCAATATATTGAAAAAATCTTTAAAAACTATCTTTATAAGTCAACATACCAGCAATGAAGCAAACCATAGAATTATAACACAAACCTTCAACCCTAGGTTTTTCCTCCTAAAACTAAACCCGAATTTTACAAGTATTTTAAAATTCAAGATTCCACTAATAAACCTACAATAAATATCTGTCAGTTTCTTTGAGAAAACAGTAACATATGTTAATAGCATTATATAGAAATTTTGACACATATCTTGTCCACCATAGCAATAATTAAAACCATGGACAAATTGCAAAAGTTACAAGAGCAGGTACCTTTGAATTAAGATGTTCTTTCATGCTGTTCACTGAAAGACAGACAATTCTTGGGCAAAGTTTACATTTTAACACTGACTTGTGTTGTACAACACAGTCATCTATTAAAATATCTGCTTGCAATTTTGCTGTTTTATTTGCTGTTTCTTTCAGTTCATAGGGGCATTTACTCGGGAGGGCTTCAAATTTTCTTTTGCTTGAATTTGAAGCACTGGTTTCTTTCGATTTTCTGCAATCTTGGAATGTTTTGGATGATTCTTTATCTTCAGGATCAGAATGACCTGGTGAGGTAACAATGTAACCAGCCAGCTAATCGATATTAATAAGACAGAATTAATCAAAAATACAATCTATATTCAATTTATAAGAATATTCAAAAGAGAAATACCATGCATCAATTTGCAATTTTTACAAATAATTAACAAAATTTTATAAATAGTAACAAAGTTAACTGATGTGGATCTACCTTAGTAGATCCCAAAAGGACCCATTCCACAAGCTTCCAAGTAAATTAAGCTTAGAAATCAAGAATAACACAAGAAATTAGAGAAAATTCCCACTTTTTGTATGACCTTTCACCTTCCTAAGCATTCAAAGATACAAATTAATATCTGTTGTCTCACCAAAGAAGACATCTTAGATAAAGAGAAGACATCTTTCCGAAGCTGAAACTGCTACAGAGAAGACGCCTTTGGGCTCTGGAAGACATCTCGACTGAGAGCCTATCATGTGCAAAATACGTTTTTTCAACTTGGAAGACATCTTTCATCTGAAAAAGGTGTCTTCAAGCCTGAAAGATGTCTTTCCAGTTCTGCTCACAAACAATTTTCCATCCAAGCTAAAGTCCTGAATGTCTCCAACAAGCTCTCAAAAGCCCCGGAACATTCCGAGCTTGTTAAGACACAAAGGTAATACACACAAGAAGATACACACACAAACCAATGCATTGAGGATTACATGAAAGGTTAGGTGATGCCCTCATCATTAAATTAATAATTGAAATTTACTAAAATATATAGGATATAATGGATTTTGAGTTTTCCAATACTTAAAATAAAGTAAATACAAACCACATATTCTGTTAATTCTATATATATATATATATATTCTCCAAATCTATTCTCATGGAATTGAACATTGCTCAAGTACACACAATCTAATGTACTTTCAGCTCAAGAAATTTGAAAATTGTATCACCACCAGATCAGAACTGAATTGTGTTATAAACTGTTTTAAGGTCATAAGCATTGGTAGCTCCAACAAAATAGTTCAAGAATAGACTGTTAAAATAAGTGTTAACCTAGTAGTAAGATAATTTGGACACTCCAAGTTATGGCTTTAATTACAGTGGGTACACTAAGTTATAAAAGTTCTACTGAAGTTTTATGTTGGCTATATGTCCTAAGGGTACATAAATAGAAGCATTGTATATCACAGCGAGTTGCAAATGGTTGAAAGATTTTATATAGAATGAATAACAAATGTAGCAATCACAATACTTGAACTTGGACAAAGCAAAAACATCTTTTTCAAACAATGTACAAGCTACAATGTTTTATGGATGTGTAGTATGAGGTCCAAGTCTTGATCAAGAATCATAGAAGAAAATTGAGAAACTTCAAATAGTTCTTGGTGGATGAATTCAAGGTGGAAACTCAAGTCCCATATGCAATACTTCTGTTGAAGCTAATACGTTAACCATTGAAAGCTGAAACAATGTATCTGTTCTTAGCATTCTATTTGAATAGTAAAAATAGTAATGAGATCCCAGGAGATATCATCTGAAAATCTCAGCAAAAGGGTGATGCATAAAGAAAAATTGTAGCTACAAAAATGAGTATTAAAAACATTGATGTGATAATAAAATCAAAACAAGCTTAGAAACTTGTTGAAGAAAAAGTTTTAGTGCAATGGCAAAATGAGACACAAAAACAAATACAAAACAAAGCAAGCTTCAGTTTTACTGGAAAAACATTAGACATGGCAGGCATAACGAAGTAGAATATCTCCATGCAGAAATTCCAATATCCATGAGAGCACTAATTAGTAGAGTGAAAATGAAATCATGCCACCTCTGAGTTGAAACTAGAGGATGGAATAATGAGTAGCATGAAAATAGAATATGCCAATTGTGTCTACTGCAAGTAGTAGAATATGTATAATGTGCATTATTATGATGTTATGAAATAAATTTCTCGGAAAAAAATGGCAAATCTCTAGTCAGTATTTATATAAGCTATTCAAGCTATTAGTGTCTATACAAACATAATAAAATTTCAGTTTCAGACCAATGAAACGTCCCTGAAAAAAATTTGACAAATCAAAAGAATCTACGTCAAGGAAAGTTCCCAATTAAGAAATATCATTAAAAACCAATTTGGAGTGTGTTTATTGCATTTCCTTGGTTTTTTTTTTTTTAATTTTCTTCTAAGAAAGTATGGAAACACAAAGGAAAAACTGCACAATGTTGTATTAACTTAGTGAAAGTATATGGTTTGTAGAGAAATTGTGGATATTAAAAGTAAGGACATTCAAATTCAGTATCCTGGCATCTTTTCATATGTTTATGAAAGAGATGTGGAAACTCACTTGTGACGATTTTTCATAAGAGAAAGGACTTTCTTTAGGAACATGAGATAAGTTCAGATTTGTTTGAGTTCATTTAAAAGTTATGCGTTGATAGATAAATAGCTAGATGGATTTGCATAGCTAAAAGAAGCTATGGATAATATGGAATCAATTTGACTAAAATTCAGACTTCATATACAAACGAAATCAAAACGAAATCATTCAGTAGTTTAAGTGAAAAGGCCAAAATGAAAAGTGAAAAGGCCAAAATGAACCCGCTGATGACAACCATTGACAACGAAAGATGTTGCATATAAGTAATGTTGCTGTCGGAGGCTAGCAAAATATCATGTGATTAATGGTAGCTAAGAAGAGAATAATGTACGTCGATCAGAGCCAACCTACTTATGTCTATATCGAAGTTGGGATTATTTAAACATTTTAAAAATAAAAAGGCTAAAAAATGAATGTTCCAGCAGGTTCCTTGCTGAACTAGGAATCAACCGCACGAATGATATGGATTTGCATAGCAGAACAACAGAAACATGATTTGATTTCAGAGAGAAAACGTTCCCCTAAGTATTACGCATACAGCAACAGGCAAAGACGTATACAAATTCAACTCACTTTCTTCTTTCTCATCTCCATCCCCTTCTTGCCTGCTGTCTGAGCTATCCTCGCTCTCGTATCCAGACTCTGCAAAATAGAACAATCGAAAAGCCGAGTTGTTTGATTAAAAAAAATATAAAACAGACAAATCGAGAAGCACTGAAGTAAAAACGATTGCAGAAACAGCAAAAATGCATGGCACGAACCAGGCTCATCAGAGAAGGAGGAGGAGAAGGAGGAGTCTTCATCGGAAGAAGCTGAACCGTCAGAGGCGGAATTACGGCCGCTATGATCTACTCTGTAGAACCGCCTCTTGATCATGATTTGCTCTTGTTTTATTTTTCTAAAAGCTTATACTGAACAACAAATTCTGCTTTCCTTATCGTGAGCTAAGTTAAGCTGCGCTGCTTGAGCTGAATCCAGTGAAGCCTCTACTTTCGAAAGCTGTGGTTTTGCGCGTGTATGTGATGGCTTGTTCGCAACAGGTTTTAACCAACAAATTTGCAGACACCGCTGATGAAAGTAAAAAACCCAGCAAATATGGTATAAATAGAGAGCTGCCCGTGTAAAATCATCTATCAAAATCTTTTCTAACGCAAAAATATGGGCAGCTCCTTGTTTAATGGTGGTGTCTCAAAAATCAAAACCTAGCATAAAAATACAGCATAAAGGCGCCAACGATGGAAGCATAAATATTTCGTCTCAGAGAATCAAGGTTGCAGTGCTAATATTTTGTTTTAAGTGATTAGCAACCGGCTTTACCACCAAAATACTCTCCACCATTTAATTTTAAGAGATTATGTTGTTAGTTAATTTTGAAAAACTAAAGGTAAAAAGGTTTTTGAAAATCT
>MNCI01037967.1:43217-55817 GCA_015680685.1 Gnetum montanum
ATTTGTATATCCATTGATCAATAATAATGAGATGTTAGCCTAGTGCTAAGACTCTAGATTTGAAAGCTTCAATTCATGGTTTAATTCTAGCAAGAAATGCTAAGTTATAAAGTTCTAATTGGATTACCCACATAATATTAATATACTGATTAGAATAAAACCTATAACTTGTAAATCAGAATTTGTATTCTTTAATCAATTGAGCAGTGCATTACAAATCTTTGACCTAGTAAAGTTGGAACTTGGAAGAATGGGTGTTAGACCCCAAAACATATATATATTAAAAATAAAAATTTAGAGCACAAAAACATAGGAGTACTACAAAGAGAGACAAATTCAAATCAATAAAAAGAAAAGGCCTAATGGTTTTTGAGATGCCTTTTCAACTTTACATCCTTACAACCAATCATTAAAACTTTCTTTCTATGGTAGGAAATAAGATATTCCATGAAAAAATTAACATTGAGTGGAGAGGGAGGATTCCCCACCCTATTAATAGAATCAACATTATCAAAATATATTATCTTTGTATCTTGACCAATAGTTGAAAATGAATTATTAGGAGTTAAAACTTCTTAAACATGCTATCCATTTTGAAGATATATCCAAGGCATATAGTTATGATGATACTATAGAGAAATTAGAAAGGAATATAATGATGTCTTAAATATGATTCAAATTGGTAACCTATTGCCTAGCAAGATAATAAGCTAAACTCTTGCATGTTGATGAGTCACCAAATAAGCGACCTAATATCAGACCGTCGATATTAGAAACGCAATATTGGATAGGCCAAGCAACATCGGAGACGCAATGTCAGAGCCTATCTCGTTGGCTATAAATAAGAGACAGGGGCGCTTGGTCTTGGGGAGCAATTTTTTAGTCCCTTAGCAGAACTCTTGCAATTTTTCTCTTCTAGAGTTAAAATTATTTCTAAGTGTCCGCAGTAGGAGTCATAGAGTGAATGGATCTTTATTCAAGCAATGTGTACCTGAGCACACCTTGTGTCCAAAAATAAAGACAAACTTTGTGATAAACATTGCAACATTCAAAATAGCTTAACTATTGCATTTAATGTTATTTACTATTATTTGATGCTCTCATTAGTTAATCAATGTTATTTCTTTAGAATTATTAATTATCAACGAGTTAGCAGACTCAGCACAACCACTTCAAGCATACGTGGAACACTTGGTAACCCAGTAACGACTAGCATTTGGTAATCCCAGTAGTGTTACACTAGTTCAGGATGTGTCTAGAGAGTCGAAACGAATGCTAGTGATAGGATTCGATTAACACTAGAGTTACAAAAACCCATTAGTCAATTCAATCTTTTCATTTCACACACTTAGGAGACTAAGATAGAAAATATAAAAAAACATAAAGAAATCATATACCTTGAGTTTACTTACTCATAAAATTATGCCTTACAAGTAAGTTTGGGAAGTCAACGATTGTATAACTCATCCTTGTTCTACGTAGGTGCATAAGCACTTAATCCTCAGAGTTCAACTAGATTGCGTGTGAATGCTCATATTTGTATGGTTCGGTGTAGGGGTACCTTGCCACTCATCATTGGCACTGTTGTCGAGGATTTTGTTATTTGTGCGCTATTAGAACTTAGGAAATCCTTCCATTGTTGGAATGAACCCTTAAA
The DNA here is from genome assembly GCA_015680685.1 of Gnetum montanum. Lineage (NCBI taxonomy): Eukaryota > Viridiplantae > Streptophyta > Gnetopsida > Gnetales > Gnetaceae > Gnetum > Gnetum montanum. The sequence continues at coordinate 44,875 of MNCI01037967.1, forward strand.
GTTAACTATCCTACAATCACCAAAAAAGAGTATCACACACTGAATAATCAATCATGTTTCCTTCTTCTTATGAGAGTGCTTCACTAACTAGGTCTGATACCATGAATAATCGAAGGCGGGGCGTACATGATGATCCGCCGGTGCCCCAATAGTTTTGCATGGTATACGCTCATCCTAATGAGTATGTACCAGACTTTACCTTTATCTGCCACCAAGATGAATAGCTGCAATGGTGTGATTTAGAAGGTAACATAGTGCTACCTCCTAATCGCTCAATCCCAAGCATGCTTCTTCATGCTCTCACACGAATTGGTATGCAACACTTACAATCAAAGTATGTTGTGCAAGAACAAGACTCAAGAGAGTATCGACCCATGAAGACATGATGTCAGAGGTATTTACAACAGTAGAGACATTACGAATCCATTAAGGGGAAGTGGTCTTAGGATGTCCCGTATGTCCTAAGTGAAAATGACAGTGGTGAACCTGTCTCGGGAGGTTTTCCACAAAATGATATTCCTCTCTTTAACTTCGGTCAAGGAGATGGGTATTAGAATCTTCACTTAACTATTCATAACCCAGGTTTTGGTACCAATGACCACAAAGGATCTGAAAAAGGAACACGGACACATGATAATGACGGACATCATGATCATAACCATGACTGAGGTTGTGACCACTGAAGATAGGGTAGCAAGCACTGACATGGTGCTAGTCCTCCTTCCTCTTCACCTTCATCATCTTCTTCCTTCTCTCCTTCAGGATCTAAATGCAGTCGCAAAGGGCAAGACCATGAGGACAATGGTAGGAAAAATAGAAATCACTAACAAAATAGTACAGAAAGGGGATGAGGGCATTCCAGAGAGACACATCACGAAATAAGGAAGGGTAGGGAACAACATAGGCATCATAGATGCCATAAGCAGCATGATCACAATGAATCCCTACTCACCACCTGAAGTGTGTTAAATATAACAGAGGTTGTTAGGATCCCAACAAGGCACCAGAAAGATAGTAGGATCAAAAGACTAGACATGAATAACATCCCATGATTTGAAGGGGAATACAATGCTGATCCTCAAAACCATTTACAAGCATTCCACAATGCATGTGCCTTGCAGAATATAGAAAAAAATGGAAAAAGCTAAAGTTCTTTCCATAGACATTGATCAAGGAAGTAGAAAGTTGGTACTAGTCCTTAGAATCAAAATCCATTCGGCGATGCAGTACCATGTTGGAGCTATTCAACGATAAGTATCAAACGTACTCCTAAGTGTCCAACCTGCAAAAGCAAATCCAAGGATGGAAACAAGGAATACATGAACCCTTGGATGCTGCCATGGGTTGATATTATTCACTATTACATCATTGCCCTAGCCATGGTTACTTGCAAAAGGAACAACTACGCCATCTCATAGATGGGCTTAGGTACAAAACGTGAAGAACCCTTGGGACTTATGTCCAAGAAAGCCTATTTGATCTTAGAGCCCATCTAATACAAAGATTTTTTAAGCAAGTTGCCAAGGAAGAAGGCGAGTTGAGGAAAAGAGAAAGTGTGGAGGAGTACAACAGAGATCCTTCCCTCCAAAAGAAGGAAATTTGATTTTGTGAAGATGAAGAAGAGTCACCACTTAAAGAGATGGTGAATAGAAAGACTTTGCCCATTTAAAAAGTTGCGTCAAAAGTATCGGCAAAGGTGGATCAAATGTGGAACTCCCTAGATGACAAATTTCAAATTATCCTAAAAATAGTAGAGGAGTCTAAAGAACAAAGTAGTGACTGAGAGAGAAGGAAAAGGAAAGAAGCTAAGTATGCATGTAACAAAGGTAAGGGCAAGGTTGCTATCATTGAAGAGGTTGTGGATTCAAACACAGACAATGATAGCGAATGTGAGATATGCCAATATGACCATCCTAAAGGGTGTTTCCCAGTAGTGTCACATATGCAAGAGTCTAGGGTATATGTACTAAACCCACGGTTAAATAGACAACAAACACCTAAAAGGTTACCTTATCCTCAAGGTAACCCAAGGCAGTTCCACCAACCCTTGACATATTATCTAAGTAGAGCTCCACCACAATCAAATGAACAATATCAACAATGGCAACACCCACAATCATGGGGAATGCTACTACCATGTCAATAGTACCCTTACTATCAACTTGACCCATACAGGTATTACGTTTAGCAGCTAATCTCTTTACGTGACTCTACTACTCACGATGCTCTCCAACCTCACTACCAGACCCCTAAGTACTATAGAACTTCTTCTTCTAGGGGTGATGCTCCACATACACTACCCTTCTTATCTATCTACATCTCTTCCACCCTCAGCTCCATTACCACCTACTCCAACTATGCAGAGCAAGCTTCCTGCCCAGCTACAGCAACATAATGCTACAAGGGTTGTCAATCTTCAACCAACTATTGGTTCGAACAACCAATCAAAGAAGAGACCTTTCTTTACAACCAATAGTCCAACCAAGTCCTTACAACCAAAATTAGCTAAATATCTAAACGCCTCATCATCGTTTGAATCTTTGGAGGGTCCTTCGAACCAAAAACTGCACCCAACACACACTGTCATGTTAACTCACGCCATCACTAATTGGATTAAAGCTAGCCATCTTCCTAGGAAATTCTCTGATCCTGGAAGTCCTCTTATTTATTTGCAAATCATTAGAAACAAGCCTTGTAAAACTCTTTTGGATTCAGGTTCTGGTGTTAATTTGATCACCCAAGAAATGTATAAAGCCTGGAACCTACCTTCACTGAAGAATAGTAACATTCGCTTAGAGTTGGTTGGCCAGTCCATCACGGTTCCATTAGGACTAGTGGAGGACATTGTCACCACTATTTGTGGGTGGTCATATCCAACCGATTTCCTAGTGATCCAAGTCAACAACTACAAGGGTGACTTCCCAATCATAATGGAAAGAGCATAGCTAAGTATGATTGCTATGCACCTAGGAATATGTAATCTTTCCCTAGAAATATCAAAAGAAAATGCATTTGAAAAGATTGAGAAGAAGAAATTTCCATGCATCACAGATAGTGACACAGGGTACAACTACGTGCAGAAGTCCTAGTTTGTACAACTCTCAACATTGCTTGCATGCAACCAGTGTGCACAAGTATTTAACATACAAAGATGCCTGTATGCAGCAGTCACAAGATAGGAAGGCACCCAATGGCTAACAGCTAATCGAGAGAACAATTCAACTTTATGCATGGAACCAACTGAGAGCTTGACTTGTGCCTACATTGATAGCATAGATGCATTACAGCAAGTCCATCACCAACTTCCAAGTACTGACACCAAAGATATCAATTGGGGAAAGTTGGAAATCCGTGATGAGTTTAAGCAAGAGCCCCTTGAATTAAAACCATTGCCCACCAGTATGGAGTATGCATTTCTCAAGAATGGAAAATTGGTGATCATTAATGCTAGGCTCACTCCTCAACAAAAAGAAAGACCGCTAAAGATGGTAAAAAAATGGTCAAAAGCCTTTGCTTGGTCATATCCCGAATTAACTAGAATAGATCCTAGGATATGCCAACATAGAATTTACATTGACCCCTTTATGAAGCCTCAATGACAACTGCAAAGACAATTGAACCCAAAGCTTAAGCAAATAGTTAAGGAAGAAATTGAATAACTTTTGAAGGTTGGGTTCATCTACCCCATTGTCGACAGTGAATGGGTTAGTCCATTAGTCATTGTGCCTAAAAAGGATGGTAAATGGAGGGTGTGTATGGACTTTAGATTATTAAACATGGCAACATTTAAAGATCATTTCCCATTGTTATTCATTGACCAAGTCTTAGATACCATTGCAGGGCATTGTTATTATAGTTTTTTGGACGGTTACAATGGGTACAATCAAATCCAAATAGCACCAAAAGACTAAGCCAAAACTACATTCACAAGTCCTTGGGGGACATTTGCATACAGGCAGATGTTGTTTGGCTTGTGCAATGCTCTAGCAACATTTCAACATTTAGTTCTCAGTATATTTTAGCAGCAAATAGGGAATGGTGTGGAGGTTTTTATGGACGATTTCTCCACCTACGAAGAGAACTTTGAACAAGCATTAGACTGATTAGAGCAGGTGCTGAAATGATATGTTGAAACCAACCTAAGGATCAATTAGTAGAAAAGCCACTTAATGGTCCAAGAGGGCATTGTATTAGGGAATAAAATTTCACAAATAGGGATAGAGGTAAACCCTAAAAAAATTAAAGTCATCCAAGGAATCACTCATCAACCTGAAACTGTAAAAGATGTTCGATCATTTCCTGGACATACTAGCTATTATAGATGCTTCATCAAGAACTTTTTGAATATTGCAAAACCATTGGTAGAATTAACAAATAAGGACATATCCTTTGAATGGACAAGGGAGTGTAGGCTAGCCTTCCAAACCTTGAAGTAGAAGCTCGTAGAAACTCCTATTCTACAAGCTCCTGACTGGTCCAAACTATTCCATATAATGACTAACACATCCAATTTTCCTTTAGGAGCTGTACTTACATAGTTAGATGAGCATAGAAATCCCTATTACATTCATTGTGCAAGTTGAAGTATTGCTGGTCCACAACTCAACTATACCACAACAGAAAAAGAGTTAATGGCCATGGTGTTTGCACTAGAGAAATTTAGGCACTATGTATTAGGCTATAAGGTATTTGTGCACACAGATCATAGTGCAATTTGGTTCCTTATGAATAAACCAAAGGTAAGCCCTCGCATCATACGATGGTTTATGATCTTACAAGAGTTCAATCTCACAATGGTAGATCGTAAAGGCACCAAGAATGTTGTTGCCAATCATTTATCTCGATTGTAGTGGGACAACAAAGAGGGCAAATACCCAATTTCTAATTGTTTCCTTGATGAACTCCTCTTTGCAGGTGTAATAAATAATCAATCACCCACAAATACAAATTGGTATAGTAGCATTCTTACTTATCTTCTCACACAAAAAACACCACAAGGGCTGGACATTAGAAAGAAACAACAGTTTCTCCACCGAGTCAAACATTTCATGGAAATCAACAGACACCTTTACAAGGTGTGTTTCAATGGCTTGGTCTGATGGTTTGTTCCTAACATAATTAATTACGAGTTCTTCAAGATGCTCATGAGGGCCCTTGTTGTTAAGCTGGGAGACGAACAACCATTAAAATCTTGCTTGTAGGATATTATTGGGCTACATTATTTTGGGATGCCCATAATTTTGTCCAATCTTGTAAGCACTACCAACATGATGGGGGAATGACTACTAAAATGGAGGATTCACAACAATGGATTCAGCCCTTAGAACCCTTGGAAATATGGGGTATTGATTTTATGGGGCCTATTACATCGATGTCCAATGGAAAAGCATACATTGTTGTTGTTGTTGACTATTTTACAAAATGCGCAAAAGTAGCTACCATTACCAACTATACATCATCTACCACTACACAATTTGTTCAACAATAAATCATAAATAGGTTTGGCATGCCTCATGCACTTATTTTCGATAATGGTACACATTTTACAGGTGTGACTTTTTGGAAGTTGATGCAATGCTTAGAAGTTGAGCATAAACTAACTACACTATATCATTCTTAAGCAAATGGTCAAGCCAAAATCACCAATAGGAAAATTGCAAAAATTTTAACATGAACCATTAGCAAATATAGGCAAGACTAGAGCACCAAATTGAACGATGCTCCTTGGGCCTATCGCTCCACGTGGAAACTCCCTATAGGCTACTCCCCCTATGAGTTAGTATACGGTAAACTTCCAACACTTCCTATCCAAGCTGAGCTCCGTGCACTATCTATAGCATGTGATCTTAACCTTGACCTTAGTCTAGCATAGAAAGAATGGTTAATGAATCTTAACTTGCTAGATGAAAACCAATTAGCCACCTTATCATCCAACGAACCGCACAAGGCCTTCAACAAACAACGTCATGAACTAAGAATTAGAAAAGTCAAATACCAACTAGGAGATAGGGTTCTTTATTGGAATCCCACACACATGGGCCACAACAAACTAAATTTCAAACGATGTGGAAAGGACCTTATATCATTCATGAAACTTTTTCTTCAGGGGCCATGATGATTTATAAACCTGGAAGCCCGGATAAGAAATTATTGGTTAACATCTAGCAAACCAAACCTTTCCATGAGCCCAAAATAGCTAGTACTAATACTACCTTTATTGATGGACAACCCTACTCATTATTTCGGATCTCCTCCTTCCAACTTAGTTGTGTGGGAGATGGCCACCAATGCTAATTATTCAAAGCCCTCAATTTCTTTTATCTTTTTTGTTTTACACATTTTTTATATTTACTTGTTTCTTTTTTACAACATCATTAATATTTTACAATTTCTTTCTATGTTACATTTTGTTTGATTTATTCTCACTTATCACATAATAAATGCTCATGATGGTGGGTTGTACTATAATGGTGTTGGTCTCTAATGTTTGGTTTTTACCTTTAACTTTTAATGTTGATACTAAGATATGGTTTCTTTTGATAAAATAGGCAATGAGTACATGTCATCCATTCATCCATTCAACTCTATGGTTTCCCTTTGTTTTGGAAATGTACTGTCCCTTTTTCTACTCAAACCTAGTAATGAATTTGTGGCTTGGTATTCTTCAAACTAAGGAAAGATTCAAATGGATTGAAAATGGTGTGACTTCAAGGGGATTCAACGCATTTGTGCTGGCTATTCTCTTGGGTACTTGGTTTTTTTTTCATAGGTTTTCTGCCATTTCACTATCGACTAATATCAGGAAGTTGAATGAATCGAATAATTCTTTACATAGTGTGGTTCCCACTCAAAAAGAAAAAAAAACTAGTGGGAATTCAAAGCACACCCCTTGGACATAATAAAGGAACATGGGCTATAAGTACTAGTTATGACACTGGAAACACATGTTACCCATGCCTAAAGGTTCCATCTAACTAAGGCCCTTTCTCACTTCCTACTTCTCTATTCTTCTCTTTTTAAAATGGTGGTTGCTCTATGAAAGCATTCTTGTTGCTTCAAGAGGATGGGTTGGATAAGTGTGTTGATGTGATGTCACTAGATGTGGTTAGTTTTAATCTGGATTTGGACTAAATTTTATTAAGTCACCTTAACCACATAGTACACAAGGGACTTTACACAACCTTGATTTTGGGATTTCATTCCATTCTCTATTCTCTTTCCATCTTGCTTCGCGTATGCTACCTCATTGCCGATTTTATGATTAGTCTATATCTTGGTCAATGCATTGTTATTCTTTGGTAAATTCTTGTGGTAAATTCTTAACTATTGTCTCCATGTGGGTTTGTCAGGGCATAAGCCTACTTTGGGGAGGACCCACTAGCATTCCTTTTTGGTGCAATTGTTAAGTTCTTTCCCTTAAACATTTCTTGCAATCAACTATTTCTTATTTCACCCCATCCATGACATCCATTTTTGCTTTTCTCTCCCCTTATATGCATTTTTATTGGCTTCACCATTGTTATTTCTCTTATCTTCCTTTTTTCTTTCATTTTCCATCCTATTGCTATCGAAGCTTTGCTCTTAGTCATGGGGGCCTGTCACAAATTTTTGTAAATTTTTCCATTCCATTACTTATCTCACCCCTACACCTTGGGTAGTTATCACGTACAAACCTCTAACCCAGTATCTGCCATACCCACAACCTAGCCAATGAGTTTCATATGAAGGCAAGGTATCGACTGCATTATATCTTATCTATCCTTGCTAATTCATGATTGTGTTGTGTGTGCAGATGGTGATCACATCAACAATGGAATGGGATAGGAGGGAGCACTCAAGATGGACTAGAGTTGGAGCATTGATGCAAGGAACACACTTACTCATGTGGCCATAGACGAACAATGGTGTGCACCTTTTTGACATCGGTAGCAACGCACTTCATTTTCTTTTCTCTCTCTCTCTCTTCAAGTTGAGAAATGAGGGACTAGACATCATCTATGTACAATGTTCACCACAATGGTTATGAATACCAAGGCTATAATACGTTTGTCAATTTGTTCACTGAGCACTTTCAGTCTATCATTCCATGTCACCGTCAATTATCATTAAGCCAATAATTCCATACCTTCCCAATATTTTGCAAGGAACTCGAGGACAAGTTTTCATTCAGTCATGGGGGTATGATGAGTTACCAAATAAGTGACCCAATATCAGACCCATGATATCAGACCCTCAATATCAGATACGTGATATCAGATGGGCCAAGCAATATCGAACACCTGATGTCGGAGTCTGTCTTAGTCTTGGGGAGTAATTTTTAGTCCCTTAGCCGAACCCATGCATTTTTTCTCTTCCAGAGTTTGAATTATTTCTCTCTAAGTGCCGAGAGTAGGAGTCATAAAGTGAACGGATCTTTATTCAAGCATCATGTACCTGAGCACACTTTGTGTCTGGAAATAAAGATGAACTTTCTGATAAACCTTGCAACATTTAGAATAGCTTAACTATTGCATTTAATGTTATTTATTGTTATTTGATGCTCTCATTAGTTAATCAATGTTATTTCTTTAGAATTATTAATTATCAATGAGTTAGCACACTCAACACAACCACTTTGAGCATATGTGGAACACTTGGTAACCCAGTAATGACTAGCATTTGGTAATCCCAGTAGCGTTACACTGGTTTAGGATGTGTCTAGAGAGTGGGAATGGATGCTAGTGATAGGATTTGATCAACACTAGAGTTACAAAAACCCATTATTCAATTCAATCTTTGCATTTCACACATTTAGGAGACTAAGATAGAAAATATAAAAAAACATTAAAAAATAATATACCTCGAGTTTACTTAACCATACAATTGTACCTTACAAGTAAGCTTAGGAAGACAATGACTATTTAACTCATCCTTGTTCTGTGTAGGTGCATAGGCACTTAATCCTTGGAGTTCGACCAAATCGCGCATGAACACTCATATTCGTATGGTTGGGCGTAGGGGTACCTTGTCGCTCATCACATACCTATTGAAAATAAAGTCTTAAGGCCTATTATTTTAGTCATCTAGTTAAGTTACCAAGCATAGTACCCCACATTTGTACATTTAACCTTGATATTTATTTTATATCTTGTAAGCAATAAAGAAATGCCTAAGCTTAAAAGTGTTTTTGAAGCTTACATATATTTGGAGATATTTAAAATACTTTTAAGTTAATATGAAAACTTTTGATGGGGTGATTTAACCAAATTTACCATATATTCATAATTTCTTTTTAGTTATTTATTTCTTTAAAATAGAAAATATATTTCTATTGATGGATGAGAATAAAACATTGTTTTAAATAAAACTTTGAAATTCATGAAAATGGGATCATTGTTTATTTTGGTATTTTATTAGAATTCTTAATTAATTAAATTATATAAAAAATTAAAATTTTTTAACTTGCACTCATATTTGATTTCTTGATTGATTTTACATATAGGTTATAGATCTATAATTATTTTCATGATTTGAATTTCAAATTTTTAGATTTTAATGTTAAATGTTTTAAAAAGTATCTTGCAAGCCTGTATTTTCTGTAGTTTATTTAAATATTAATTTTTACCTAGGTATCTATAACATGTCTTTACTTGTTTTAATTGACTTGATGTGTGTAAAATGTTGAATTCATGAAAAGTTTAATATCAATGTGTTTTTCTAGCCAAAATATAGGAATTCTGCAAAATAGAAGAAAGGCCAAAAAAATAAATTAGAAATCCTCTTAGCCTTACAAAGATAAATCAACCTAAAATAAGTTTAAAATATGAGTTACAAGTGAAAGTTCAATGGCACCTAAGGATGTAGTGCTTTGGTCAAGATACTTAGATCGCAATTAGAAGGTTTAATTCCTACCTTGCTCATGGGTGTGATAGTTGTAGAGTAGCCTTGTGGGGGGACACTCTTGTTTAGTGAGTCACATCTATCTTGTTGTTGTAAGGGGGTTGGTTATTTCCATTTCTCCAAAATAATAAGTAAATAAACAATTAATGAGAAAAACTAAGTATGATGTGATGTGTGCTTGATGTTACTTTTAGAAAATTTAATTTTTTTTCTCTGAGGTAAAGATAGCATTATCAAGGATGAAAAATGGAAAAGCTATTAGATGAGAAAACATCCTTATAAAAGCTTGGAAAGCTGATAAAAGAAGAATTATGTGAGTCTATAATATCATAGTTACGATATTGTAGCTCTACATACATCATCATAGATATAATGTAGTGGATCATGGTCATGCCTATAAATACCAACCCACCATTGTGTCAAAGTAACAAGTTTTTACCAACACTTGGCAAAATTCTTACAGTTTGTTTTTGTAAAGTTAGAGTTACAGTGAATGCCTACAATGTGGTAAATTACACTTGTATAGAATCTTTATTCGAGTGGATTGTTCTTGGACATAATTTATGGACAGTAATAAAGATCGAGATTATTCTTCATCATTGTAACATATCACTTAGCTTAGTTTTACTTTTCCATAATGTTTACTTTTATTCATTCATTTACATTTACTAAGTAATTTACTATTCCAATGTCTATTAGNATATTCGTAAGGAGGATTAAGAATGACTAGTTTCGAGCATAAAGTGTAATTGTTTGATAATCCAATAGTGACTTTGCTTAATTCACTCAGTAGTAAAGATACTTGTTAATTCTAGTAATAATTACTACCTCTTAGAACATGTACAAAAAATCAGGAATGGATGCTTATCACCATAGGATAGAATAGATTTAGATTTCCATTGTACTTAGAAATAGAAGTTATATTCATTTTTGTCATATTTACACTTATTCTAATTAAGAGCTAGTCAACATCAATCATCATATACCTCATTAAGAGTTAAACCATACAATTTGCACCTTGCTAACTCTAAGTGGGAAGACAATGATCACAAACTCAACATCAA
>MNCI01037967.1:56634-73660 GCA_015680685.1 Gnetum montanum
AATGCAGGCATCATGGAAGGCTTGAAGATGGTGTTGTGGATTTGCATTATATNCTTTTGACCACTCATAATATGATCAACATCAGAAAAGTTGTGTATGTTTCTACTAGGCATCTAAGGAATAATCACATCAAGTGACTTAACATGAATAATATTCTAAAATTTGAAGGCGAATATAATGCAAATCCACAACACCATCTTCAAGCCTTCCATGATGCCTGCATTCTATAGAATATAGAGAATGATTTATAAAAACTAAATTTGTTTCTCATGACATTCATCAAGGAAGTAGAGAGTTGGTATAGATCCTTAGAACTAGAATCAATTTGAAGATGCAGTACCATGCTAGAACTCTTTAATGATAAGTATCAAACTTATTCCAAAGGAATAAATTTGAGAAAGTGGATCCAAGAATGAAAACAATGACTACATGAATCCCTTGATGTGGCAATGGATAGGTATTATTCCTTACTGCATAGATGCCCAAACCACAAATTCAACAAAAATAACTATAGAATAACATTGATGGGATAAGGAAAAAAATAAGAGAAATCCTTAGAGTATATGCCCAGGGTAAATTATCTTAGATGATCACTCATTGGATTCAACAGTTAATAGACCAAGTGGTGAAAGGGGGAAGGAGAGCTAAGGAAAAGAAAATTAGCTAAAAAGTATAACAAAGATTTAACAATCAAAAAAAGAATGTAATGATATAAAAATCACAAGAGGAAGAAACATTAGAAGATACAATCCAATGGAAGACTTTACCTATCCAAAAATTAGTCAATAATATTACAAGAAATGTTGAGAAAATATGGGATTCTATGGATGAGAAATTTGCTATAGCACTCAAGATAATGGAGGAAAGCACTGAATAAGCCTTTAAAAAAAGTAAGAACAAAAAGAAGAAAAGAAACAATGGATGTGAGAACTACAAAAACAAAGGGAAATTTGTTGCAATAGAAGAAGTAACGAACTCAGTTTTAGAAGATGATGCAGGTTGTAAAGTATGCTAATATGAACATCCTAATTAATGTTTCCTTGTCATGGCCCACTTACAAGAGTCTAGAACATATGTACTTAATTTAAAGTTTGTTAAGAAACAAATGCCCAAGTGATTATCTTATCTGTAAGGTAATTTTAGACAACTCTACCAACAATCATACTATCCAAGCATGGCTTACTCTTAACTGCAATAGCAATACTAGCAGTAGTGGCAATAATTACAATCATGGATAATACCACCATCAAGGTGGTAGTATTCATACAGGCAACTAGATCCCTATGGATCAACATTGGCATGTTTAATAACTACTTAAAGTGATAGAACACTTAGATTTTCATGATCATACAGCATTAAATGCTATAGCTCTTATGTTTATCTTTCCTCTTCTTCTTTGGTGTGGTTTGAGTGGAGGTTCTAGCAATAAGGGTCTGGTCCAGAGAGCTCTTAGAGCCTTCCCACTAGTTGCATATTGTCCTCTTTTCTTTGCACTTATTATAGACAAGGTTGAACCTCATCGTGTATCCATCAAAGTCCCCTCTCAACTACTCATACACAATAGTTCTGATTTGAGGGCCCTTGGTGAATTCATCTAGGGTAGTTCTGGCCACCACCAAGGTTTGACCATTAATGATCAAGCCTTGATCATTGACTTTGTACCTGTAAGAAGTTTATAGAACTAATGAAGTTAGGAAAGGTACTTTAGCCAATAAATCCAAAAAAACATAAAAATGCCACAATGCCCATGCTTACCCATGTAGATGATACACGATGCCAGGTGGGTTTTGGAACAATGTATGGGCTCTATGTGCAACCATCATAGTATTGGCAACATTATACCAACTATACTCTAGCATGGTCTAGATCTCTATAAGGTAACATGGGCTAATAGCATCTACTATTTCCCCTATTTTCTTATAGGGTGGGTTGTCAATAATAAACTTGACAATCAAGCTGGATGCCTGAGGCAGCAGGGTCTCCACTATGGCCCCATCCACATTCGTGAACAAGTGTGACCACAACATAACACTATAATTCTATAAAATGTAGGCAAGGAATTCCCTTGCCCCAAGCTATAACCATATGCCTTCCCCAAAGACATGTCAGGGAGTGGGGTGTTGGCCTTGGGGTGGCCATAGAATGCCCAGCAACTCCACAATGATGAGAATGTGCTTCAAGTAGACAATGCATGAAGTAAACCAAAAACATTATGACCAATTAGAATTTCTTAACAAGTTAAAAAAACCATCCTAGTCAGGGGTGAAATTAGCCTCTGTAAAAAGATCTAAGGTGTTTATTAAAGTTTACTTAAGAAATTACACAAAAAGCATCATTACAACCTTTCATAGCCTTTTTTTTTCATAGCCAAAATATTATAGCTAAAACTTTATAGCCAAAATTAAGCCTTAGTCAATAACATGCCTAAACTTAGAAAACAAAACAATATAGCCATAGTAAAATGCTTGCTAAAATAGTAAAATTATTTCTTAGAAATAAATTTAAAACATAAGTTTTACATGTTGACAAGAAAAACTACACCTTTCAATCACATCCATCCCCAAAGGGGTAAATTGCTACAACTAAGATTTCACTTTATTTATGCAGTATAGCCAAAAAATTCATATTAGCTCCAATTTTAGTGATTCCACTATGGAAGCAATTCTAAAATCACAATATTTGTAGCAATGACCATCACAACTATAGATACATAACTATTTTTACATGAAACATAGACAAATCTAGCAAAAATCGTCGTCATCACCATTAACCCCCTTTCGTGAAAATTTGCCAAAAATTACTTTGAGCTCAAAACAAAGTGATTCCACCACCATTTGAAAGCTTAAATCATGTCCTACACAATTACACTTAACAAAAATTTTAAAAAAAATTTATTTATTTACATAAAAATCACCAATTTGGACAAAAATCTGAAAATGGCACAAACCCCCTTTTGACATAGGTCTAATAAAAAATTCATTAAAAATTCATTTCAAGTCCAATAGGAATGATTCCTCCTCTGCTAGAAATTTGAAGCCAAGACCTACCCAGCCATAACCAAAAAATAGCCAAAACCCCTACCATTTTCTTAGAAAAAATCCATGAATTTACATGGAATTTTAAAAACACCACAAAAAACCTAATTGCATAACCTTAGGAAAATAGTCATAACTTAATTGTTTCAAAGCCAAATTGAATAAGAAAATAGCCATTGGAAAGCCTAAAAGTAGGGCCACAAGTCCATAACATCAACTACTAAAAATATGTATCCATTTTCTTAAAGAAATTCACAACTTTGCTTGCTTTTTCCATGCAAAAATCACTGAAAAGCTAAAAATTCATACAACCCAACTTAACATAGCCATACAAGCATAGAAAAAATAGCCAAAATGATCAATACCCATTAGAAAACACACTAAAATAAGTGATTTTGTTAAAATTTAATTTTGACAAATGTTTTGGCCTAGATCTAAGAAAAATGACCCTACCCCAAAATTTTGGGAAAAAAGCATGAAAAGAGAACTTCTAATTTCAAAAATTGAATCTACCAAAGCCAAAAAAATGAACTGACCATAGATATGCATAGAAATAGTAAATATCCCTTCTATCAGTATTTTATTTTAGCCCTTCTATCAGTAAAGATCTAAAGAAAACAGCACCACACATGGTAAGAAAAATAAGAAAAATGCCCGTAAATGAAAGCAAAAATGGGTAGAACAACCTGCCTTGGAGTAGCTACAAATAAGGCCTAGATGAAAATTAGCCTAGGAAATCCTTAAAAATCCCTTACCTACTCATCCCCCTTCTAACTCCTAGGATTCCATCTCTTTCCCCCATGCTACTTGGACGCCATGGCAAGCTCAACGTTGGGAATGATTGGAAATTGAGAAAGATGAAGGTTCAACACTAGTTGTAGGGATGATGGGAGGCTTCCACACTGAAGATTAGTGCTCTCTACAATAAGAAATCTCTTCCTAAGCTCTCCTCCAACATGCTATTTGCCAGAATAAAAATTGTAATCGAAACTAATGAAATTTCACATTAAAAACTCAAACAAAACCTAAATGCTTACCTCTAAACCCTAGTTGCCAATTCAATGCATCATAACTCCAAGTGCACTAAAGTGGAAGGGGGGAGTCTCTTCCATGATAATCTTGGTGAGAGTTAAGCTCAAAATTAAAAATTTCAAATTTTTGAATTGTGGGCCCCACCATACGCCTTCCTTCTTAGCCAAAAAACTACATCAATGCTAAATTTTAGCCACTTTGTCAACTTAGAACAATATTTCAACCTTAACTCCCATGCATCCACACTAGTCATGCCATGCCTAACATGAACACATGTCTTCCAATACCTAAAAACATTAAAACATAGCTATTTTGCCATTTTTAGTAACCAAAACCTATCTTTTTCAACCTCGAGTTCCCAAAAGGGATAGGACACGAACAAAACTAGACAACATGGGCTTTCACACTGAGGTAATAGTACCTAGCATGAAAGAAGGGGGATAACACCCATTCTTACCCCCCCCCTCCCAACACCCATCTAGCCGAAGTCTAACCCTTGAAGTGGGCCCACATGACCTAGAACCCCTCCAAGCATCCCTGACAACCTTACCGAACCTAGTCAAAAGTGATCAAAACCTTGGGATTTGGTGGTTCCATGGTGGGGGAGGCTTCATCCACATTGAGCATCCCATCCCTAGCATGGATGCATGGGAGGAAGATAAAAATTACGTAAATCAACTTCCTAGTAGCCATTTCTCAAAGCTTGGTGACCCCTAGACCATACTAGAACCCTCTTAAGCTTTGAAAGACCTCTCATCCATGCTAGGGCCATCATGCATAGTATAGAAGAAAAGGGGGACACTACATGAGGCACTTAGGAGCCTCAAAACTACTAGATCTTAACACCCAATCTTGACCATCAACATCGACAACCCTAGGGTTGACATGCATGGTTAATTGGTTGTACTATTGGCCTAGATCTAACTCTCTTGGTTCCTCCATGTTGGGGGAGACTTATTCCATTTTGCCCAATGTGGAAACTATGAGGATGGACCTAAGAAGGTCATTTTGGAGTTCTAAATGCAAGAAATAGTGTCAAACTACCTAGCATTAACCCTAGAACCTTGATAGCCTCTCTGGAAGCCACTGGAATGCCAAAAATCAATAAAAATCATACCCCCTAACGTTCTTCCACACTAAGGAGAACCTTCCCCATGCTAAGCATTCTAGGCTCAACATGGATGGAAGGCAAGAAGCTAAAACTATTGAAGTTTGCATGCGGTTTGACTTCTAGAAGCAACCCAACCCTTCAGAAAGTCTCCTGAAATAATCAAGACTTACTTCCTTAGGTTGTCCATGCTAAGCATCCCAACACCAGAATGGATGGAAGGGGAAAAGCCTAAAAACCCTTCCATAGTGTTCAAAGCAACTAGATTTTGATCCTAAACATCAATAGTCAACACCAGCAACCCTATGGGTATACATGCATAAGCAAAACTGGTAGAAACTAGCAAAAAGTAGATCCTCCTAGTTCCTCCACCCTAAGAGCCATCTCTTCCACCTTGGCCACCATGGAAGAAAGGGAGAAACTTTGAGGGGACTCCAAAATAGCCATCAAGTACCTTAATTGAATGCCATAAAGCCTTATGTGCGTCCCTGAACCTTGTTTTCACATCCTAAGACCCTCAAACCTATCAAGATTAACCACGAATAGCTAAAAAAATCATTTCCCTAATCTTCAACACTAAGCATAGAAACCCTAGTGTGGAAAAAGAGGGAGAACATCAAAAACCATTTAACAACCTTCAAAATGATCAAATTTTGACATTAGGTACTAGCAGTCGACACTAGAAACCTCAAAGACCTACATGCATGGCTAGAAACAACACAAATTAGCAAAAAGTAGGATTCCTTAATTCCTCACCCTGAAAGCTCCCTCTTCCATACTAGCCAACATGGAAGAAAGGGAAACTTTATGGGGACTCCAAAATGATCTTTAAACACCTCAAGCAAACAACCTACAACCTTACATGAACCCTAAGACCAATTTCACACCTTCTAGAGCCCTCAAACCTTGCAAAAGTGGTAGCAAATAGCCAAAAAGCTGCTCCCCACACACCCCCCCCTAATCTTCCATGCTAAGCATATCATCCTCAACATGAAAAAAAGATGAAAAGCTAAAAAAACCATCAAGGAAACCTCTAAACTGATCAGTTCTGATCCTAAATCTTGGTCTTCGACCTTGAGAACCCTAGGACCAAGCATGCATAATCACTTAAGGCCAAAACTAGTTTTGATTTAAGATTTGTGATTATTCCATGCTAGGGACCCTCTTTTCCATGTTGGCTAGTGTGGAGACTGAACAGGGAACTCATTTGGGGCTCATAAACACCTCAGAATTATATCAACTAACCTTGCATGCACTTTAGAATCCTATTGACACCCACTAGAGCCGTCAAAACTTAGGAAACTAACACCAAATTGCTAAAAAGTGGTTCCCCCCAGTCTTCCATGTTGAGCTCCCTAGCTCCAAGGTGGAAAAAGGGGGGGAAGTCTAAAAAACACCTAGAAAACCTTCAAACTACCAAAATTTGACATGAAACCCTAGCCCTTGGCCCTTGCAACTCTAGAAGCTAACATGCGCAACTGATTGTGATCTAAATTAGCCTAGAACTATTATTCTTACCTCATTCATGCTGGAGAAAACTCCTTCCACCCTAGGCAATGTGAAAACAAGGGGGAAAACCTACTTTTTCACATTTGGTGGCAAGATGACACTCTTGGAAGCCAAAGATCTATGCCAAAGAAGCCTAGGACCTCATAGCCTTAAGATTTTGCTTGTTTGACCTTATTTTGACCTCTAAAACCCATTCCCCCTAATCTTCCATACTAAAGTAACTTCCCAAACATGGAAACAAGGGGGTGAGACCTTATATGCCCTTGCATGACCTTCAAATATGATCAAAGTCAACTAGAAACTTGAAGAATCATGATCCACAACCCTAGGGGCCTAGAAAACTAGTCAATGTGCTCTCAAACAACCCTAAAAGCATGAAACAAGTGTGCCCCCATTCTTCCATGCTAGGGATACTATGCTCAACATGGAAGAAGGGGGAAATCCATTTCAACATGTTTTGACACCTAAAACTAACTCAAACTACCTCAAAACGAAGCTAGAGGATGCATAAGTTATAGATTTAGGCTCTAGCTATCAATTTGACCTCATTTGACCTTGTTTTGACCAAGATTCTAATTCTCCACATTGAATCCTCTCTCTTCCATGCTGGCCAGTGTGGAAATAGGAGGGGAAGGCTACAAAACCTACTTTCTAACCTTTACAGACCTCTGGAATACCCAATTTTAATAGATATAGCCTTGCACTACCTTGGGAAGGCCCCAAGGCCTCACTTTTGGACCTATTGATGTCCTAAAACCTACTTCCCTTGGTTTCCATGTTGAGGGTCCCTTCTTCCATGCTATCCAGTGTGGAAACAAGAAGGGCCCAATGTGAAATCTTAAAATCTCTCAATTTTAATGTCCAGATAGCCCAAAAACAACCATGACTGATGTCCAAACTCATCTAATAGCCTTGTACCCCTAGATCATGGCTTGCTAATGCCTAAAACTAGCAAAATTCTAGCCCCTTTTAACCTACATTAACCAAACTGCTTCATATGTAGCCTATTTATCTTGATTTGGCCTTATTGCATGATGCTTTGACTTATTTTCAGTCTGGTGTTGCATTGTCAACCTTGTTGACCTTCTTGTGGCCTTTATGTAGCCTTGTATTCTCTTTATCTGCCTTATTATAGCTTTATTTACCTTTGTTTAGTATCAAATAATGGTATTTACCCTTCCCTAACCACTATTTGACACCATGTAACCATGGCCTGCAAAGGCCTAAAACTAGCAAAACCATGATCTTTGTTAACCATTTGTAGCTTTATTTCTCACACTTCTCCTTTCTTGACCTTTATTTGGCCTCTATTATACGTTTTTAACTTATCCTTACCCTATTGGTAGCCCTCGATGACCTTCTTTGCACTAGAATAGCATGTATTTGCATAATTTTATACCATTTTAGTACTATCTATTCACTTTTATCCAGGTGCTACTTAATATGCTTTTGGTTGACATGTAGGATCAAAATATGAGTACTTGGGAGCAAATTAGTTTGCCTTTGTATCTACATGGACCTCATGATGATATTAAACAGTGTATCAACCTTGATTGCCTAGATCTTGAGCCTGAGAGTCTTGCTAATCACGTAGATTCGATAGAGAAACCTCTAGAATGGCCTAAAAACCTAGTCAAAACCCTTAACATAGAGGTGTGTGACATAACCAAAGACTCTCTAGTTAAGGTTCTTGTCACAACACATAGTGCTGAGGAGAAAACCCTTAAACTAAGTTCCTTATTGAAACCTCAACAGGCTCAAGACATCACCAAGGTTCTAAAAGGAAATATTAAGGCATTTCCTTGGTCATATGAGGATATGCCAGGCCTAGAACCATGTTTAGTCAAGCACAACATCATACAAGATCCTAACATTAGNAGCCTAGAACCATGATTAGTCAAGCACAACATCATACTAGATCCTAACATTAGGCCAGTTAAGCAAAAATTGCACAAGATTAGACCTGATTTGGCCTTGGCAATTTGTGATGAGATCTCAAAGCTATTCCAAGTTGGTTTCATTAGGATTGTCAACTATGAAAAATGGGTGTCCAACACACTAGTAGTCCCTAAGAAAAATGAGAGTATCCATATTTACATCCGTTTCTAAGACCTAAATAAAGTGACTATCAAGGATGACTTCCCTTTACCTAGTATTGACCAACTTATTAATAGTACATCCAAACATGCCTTGTTGTCCTTTATAGATGGATTCTTGGGATATAACCAAATTAGGATTAACCTAGAGCACCAACTTAGCATGACCTTTATGGCCCCATGGGGGTACCTTTTACTATACTATGATGTTCTTTGGCCTTCAGAACATAGGAGCAACCTATCAATGAGCCATGACCTATATCTTTAATGATTACATATTCAGTTTTCTTAACGATTACGTTGATGATATTATTGTTAAGTCCAAAGTGACCAATGATCATGCTAATGACCTAAACGATGTGCTTAAACAATGCCTTAAGTATGAGCTCAAGTTCAATCCCAAAAAATGCATCTTCGGTATCAAGACCGGTAAGATGCTTGGCTTTGTAGTATTTGAAGCTGGGATACATGTCAATCCTAATAAGATTAAGGCCATCTCCAATTTGGTAGAACCTACTAGCCTTAAGGAGCTTCAGGGATTACAATGCCAATTACAATTTATTTGTAGGTTCATTGCTAGGGTTATGGATAAGTTACAACCCATGCAACACTTTCTTAAGAAAGGGGTTCACTATGAGTGGATGGCTCAATTCCAAGAGACCTTTGAAAACCTTAAGCAAGATTTGGCACAACTACCAACGATCTATCCTCCATAAGAGGTTAAGCCATTTTACATCTACTTTGTGATCTTCAACACATCAATTTCCTCTCTACCCTGACATACATTAGTTGCCCATGAGACCTAATACATTGAAGAGGAGAAGTAGTGTCTAGCACTAGTCTTCTCAATGAAGAAGTGGAGATACTACCTCTTCAGAAGCCAAGTCAACATCATTTGTAAAGACAATGTGCTCAAAGCCATAATGACCAAAATCTATAAAAGTAGCTTGATAGCCCAATAACTATAGAGTTTTACCTTCATTACATCTCTCAATCCTCAATAAAAGATCAAGTTATAGTTGTACAACTCATAGTATCAACCATTGATAACCAAGCAATCGTAGATCTTGAGTTTCCTGATGAGCATATCAACATTGTTGGCCAAGTGCTCAAGGGTTATGAGGCAATAATGCACATTAACAGAGCTTCAAATACGCATGGGGTCAATGCTGCTGCCATCATAACATTCCCATCTAGTGAGATCCAACCCTTCACCTATCATTTTTAGTTTTTATGTACCAACAACATAGTAGAGTATGAGGGTTTGATTAGAGGGATGATGGTAGCTCATGACCTAGGAATCAAATGATTAAAGATTAAGCGTGATTCTCAACTTGTGATCAACCAAGTAATGTAAGCATATGCATGCAAAGCCTAACACTTACAACCTTATTATGACCTAGGGAAGTAATTGTTACAACAACTTGTAGAGGTTGATATCCAATATATACCACAAAACGAGAACGTCAAAGCTGATGCAATTATAACATTAGCCCTTAGTGTAATGCCTGATGTTTTTAATAGGATTCCCACCTTAACCATGGACTATGCTATTCCAATCACATAGAGCACGGAGGATACCTTTGTGGCCATTTTTCATACTGCTCCTACCAGGGAGTGGTATGATAATATCAAATTTTATCTTATGCATGGTGAATTCTCACAAGGCTTGACTACTACTCAAAAGGACATTGTATGGAAGTGATCAAAGCAATATGTCATTATAGGTGATAATACATCATGTCAATGATCCTATGATGGCATACTCCTAAAGTGCTTCGGTAAAATTAAAGCCTAAACAGTCCTAGAGGAAGTTCATGAGGGTGTTTGTGAAGAACATATAGGATCTAGATCTATGGCCACTAAGATTAGATGGTTAGGCTACTACTGGCCCCATATGGAAAATGACTACTTATAGAAGGTTTAGCACTATGACACATGCCAATGATATAGCAACCTCATACATGTACCGCCAACCGAGTTACATACCACTCAAATAACATGGCCATTTCAACAATGGAGGTTGATATCATTGAACTTAGAATGCCTAAGCCTTGAATAGGACATAGCTTCATCACCACTGCAACCAAATACTTTACCAAGTGGGTTGAGGCTATTCCCCTAAGGAATACTACATCTAAATAACTTTGCAAATTCATTCTAGATAACATTGTATCCCATTTTGGTATGCCCATGACCATAGTTATATACAATGCACCACAATTTAGTAGCCATGAAATGAAAGATTTCTATCATAACCTAGGCATTAAGCATTCCTTCTCATCGCATTATTACCATCAAGCCAATGGACAAGCAGAAGAAAGCACAAAGCCTTCATCAACTTGCTCAAAAAGATGTTCAACAATAGCAACTGTAAATGGCAATAATGGCTTGTCCATGCACTACGGGAATACATAACAACCTATCGCATGGGAACTGGTATGATCCCTTATAGCCTAGTTTATGGTTCTAAAGCTATTTTACCTCTTGAATTGCAAGTGCCTTCACTCTAAGTAGTTTTGACTGACTTCATCAATGATGAGCAGAATAAGAAGTTGCAAATAGCAACCTTGGACTCAATGAAGGAGAAATGTATGCAAGCACTTACTCACATAGAACACTATCAAGAGAGGTAGAAGTAGTAGCATCATCATAACTTGACCAGGCGTAAGATTAAGCAAGATAACCTAGTCCTCAAAGTTGTCTACAAGCATGCGAATAAATTCTCAGCTAATTGGGAAGGGCCCTTCCTTGTCACCAGAGCCTATGGTAATGGAGCATTTAGGATAGTTAACATTAATGGAAATGAGCTAGCCAATCCAATTAATCATTCCTATTTGAAGCCATATTACATGTAGTCAATAATCATCAACAAGCGAGGCTACTTACAATGGCCTACTAGGGCCTAAAACTGGTAACACAACATGCCTAGGCCTTAAACTGACACCATGATCTACTATGACCTTAAATTAGCATTACAGCTTGCCCAGGCCTTAAACTAGCACCATGATCTACTATGACCTTAAACTAGCATTACAACCTACCAAGGCCTTAAACTAGTGCCATGGCTCACCATAACCATAAACTAGTAACATTGGTAACCTGGGTAGCTTAGTTCTATCATCTCATGTAGCTTACTTACATTGTAACATTATAACATGTCTTGTTCACTCAGTTTTCTTGTCCTCTTAGAGTTGTGTTTGTAGGATAAAGCCTTGGATTGTTGCAAGGATGCACCTCATTATAGTAGCAAACCACCCTGTGACCTCGATGTGAAACATTTGGGGAGTTTGTCTTACTATGCCAATAGTGCTTATACCATCACCCTCCATCTAGCACCACTCCTTAAGCCTAATCCCATAATCTAATCATAACATTCCATACCTTGAAATATAATGTTAACCTATATTTGACACTCATGCATCATAGCCTTATGATAACTCTCTATCATGCTCCACTCTCAAGTCCACTTGAATGTAACTATGACATCCCGTTTCTGAATGTCATGGCAAACATCAAATATATGTTATATTAGACATTATGCATAAGAAGACAATATATTAAATGTCAAATATATGTAACATTCAACATTATGCGTAAAGGAAATAACAAGAACAATGCAAAAGAAAAAAGAAAAAAGAATACTTTATTGATGTGGAATAGAGTATTTGGATCATGCTCTAAGAATGTTTCGTGGGGTTTTCTTCTTTCAGCATCTATCTCTTAAGGCAATTTAGCACTACCACTACAATTAGGCCTACAACCTGGCCACAAGGAATGACCAGTCCACTTCATGTCTAGCTTCACCTAACTCCTATGGCTTACTTATACCAGCTCTACCACTTCATGCTAGCATGACCTCTAAGCGTAGGTATAAATTCCTTAAGTTAAACCCCTAAAGGTTACCTCAAAGACATGTTCATTATTACAATGCATCCTTTCATGTCTTAACTACAACTACCCTTTCAGGTTTTGTTAAGATAACAATAACACTTGCTATGAAGAGGCATCATCTTCATTATGCAACAGTGATGAGTGGCGAGGTACCCCTACACTCAACCATACGAATACGAGCGTCTCATGCATGATCCGGTCGAACTCCAAGAACTAAGTGCTTATGCGCTTTAATGGAACACTTAAGATTAATCAATCGTTGTCTTCCAAACTTACTTGTATTGTCACGGTTGTATGGTTAAGTAAGCTTGAGTATATGATTTTTATATCTTTTATCTTTTTAATGTCTTATGCTAATAGGGGAAGGTGAAGAGAACTAAGTGACTAACTTTCATTAACTATTCACTAACTAAGCTCTAATTTTCCTAACACCAGTATCCATTCCCGCTTGCCGCACACATCTTGAACTAGTGTAACCCTGCTGGGATTACCAAATGTTATTTGTTACTGGGTTACCAAGCGCTACACACATGCTTGAAGTGGTCGTACTGAGTGTACTTAACTAGGAGAGTCAAGGGTTGAGAGAGATTAATTAACTAGGAAATCATTTAAACATTCAACAACAATTAATTCCTATTTAGCTTAGTCCACATGCTGCAAGGTTTATCAAAAAGTTCATCTTTATTGGCATACACAAATGTGTGCTTAGGTACAATTTGCTCAAATAAAGATCTGTTCACTTTAAGACTCCTACTGCAGGCACATGGAAATTATTCTAACTCTGGAATGGTAAAACTGCAAGAGTTTGGCTAAGGGTCTAAATCTAAGTGCCGTAA
The DNA here is from genome assembly GCA_015680685.1 of Gnetum montanum. Lineage (NCBI taxonomy): Eukaryota > Viridiplantae > Streptophyta > Gnetopsida > Gnetales > Gnetaceae > Gnetum > Gnetum montanum. The sequence goes on from MNCI01037967.1 coordinate 70,145, forward strand.
ATAGGGAAAGCCGTCTCTTATTTATAGACATTGTGGTGGGCCACAATATCACATACGCGATATTGTGGTTCATCATACCCCCATGACTGAATGACAACTCGTCCTTGAGTTCCTTACAAAATATTGGGAAGGTATGGGATTATTGACTTGAATGACACTAATGGTGAATGGGGTGACACATGAATAGATCATTATTACAATACATGACAATATTAGTGTTCATGATAACAAGAATGAACACTATACACATTTGACATCCAGCCTTATTTGGCAGCTGAGAGAGAAGAGAGAGAGAGAAAAGAAGAAGTCTATTGCTGCTAATGCCAAGATTGCGCTTTTCGTTGTCCATCCATAAACGTGCCATCAATGTTGTTCTTTGCATAACTACTCTAGCACCATTCCATTCTAAGTCCTTGCATAATTGCTCGTAGCATTGTGTTTCTACAGTTGAGTGGGGAGTTCCCCTTAAATTGCTGGAGCGGATGGTAATGGAGCTATCGGTGTGAGATTTGCTGATGGGTTTGGAGGATGGTATATCTGTGGGTTGTCTCTCTCAGGAGAAGGAGTCCTATAGCACTCCCAAGCTTGGTAGTGACATTGTGGCATCACATGATCAACAGAGACACGTGGAGAGATTGGCTGCCACACGTAATAGCCATATGGATCCGATTGCCGGTAAGGATATTGTTGCCTTGGTAGTGGCATCCCCCATGACTGTGGGTATTGCCATTGTTGGTGTTGCTCAATAGGTTGTGGTGTAGTTCCACTTGGGTAATACATTAAAGGTTGGTGGAACTGCCTTGGGTTACCTTGGAGATAAGGTAACCGTTGGGGTTCTTTCCGTTTCCTAAGTCATGGGTTGAGTGCATACACCCCAGACTCTTGTAGATGTGAGATTACTGGGCAACATCCCTTAGGATGGTTGTATTGGCATATCTCACATCCACCATCATTGTCTGTATCAGAATCCACAACCTCTTCGGTGATACCCTTACCTTTATTAAGTGCATGGTCCATGTCCCTCTTTTTCTTTTTGTCATAGTCACTACCTCACTCCTTAGACTCCTCTACAATTTTAAGAATGGCTTCAAATCTACTATCTAGGGAGTCCCACATTTGGTCTACCTTTGTCGACACTTCTGTTGTTAATTTTTGAAGCAGCAAGGTTTTCCTATTCACCATCTCTTCGAGTGGTGACTCTTCCTCCTCCTCACAGAATCTCACTCCCCTTTTTTGAAGGGAAGGATCTCGGTTGTACTCTTCCACACTTTCTCTCTTACGTAGCTCTCCTTCTTCCTTGGCTACTTGCTCCACAAATCTATGAACCTGATGGGACCTAAGCTCTAATAATCTCCCTTGGGCATACGTTCCAAGGGTTCTCCTAGTTTCATGCCTAAGTCAATCTACGAGATGGCGTAGTTGATCCTGTTGTGCATAACCATGGCCCAGGCAATGATGTAACAATGCATAATAACAGCCCATGGCAACATCCAAGGGTTCATGATTTCCTTCCTTCCATCCTTGGATTTGCTTTCGCAGGTTGGACACCTAGGAGTATGTTTGATACTTATCATTAAACAGTTCCAGCATCGTACTCCACCTTCAAATGGATTCCGGTTCTAAGGACCGATACTAGCTTTCTGCTTCTTTTACTAGTTTCCCTAGGAACAACTTTAGTTTTTGCCATTCGTTCTTGATGTTCTGCAAGGCACATGCATCGTGAAATGCTTGTAAGTGGTTCTGAGGATCAATGTTGTATCCCCCCTCAAATCGTGGGATGTTATTCATGTCTAACCTCTTGATCCTGCTATATTTTTTGTGCCTTGTGGGAATTCTTACGGCCTCTGTGATATCTAACATGCTTTGGTTTACAAGTAGGGCTTCTTCATGGTCATTTTATTCATAGCGTCTATGATGTCTATGCGGTTCCCTACTCTCCCTTCTTCTATGCCGTGATTCTCAAGAGTGCCCTTGTCCTCGTTCTCAACTCTCTCGTCGAGGTTTCTCACTTTGTTTACCTTTATCCTCACAGTTAGGTTCCTTATGACTGCGTCTTGATACTGAAGGAGAGGGTGAATGTGACGATGAAGGTGAAGAAAAAGGAGAACCATCCCCATGACGATGTTTCCTACCTTCTCTTCGGTGGTCTTGGCCTTGATCGTCATTACGATCAGACTATCCACCCTTGTCATGTGTTTGTGTTCCCTCATTGAACACTTGATGTTCGTGGGGATCAGAATAAGGGTTGTGAACTATGGAGTGGAGGTTCTGATACACCACCTCTTGACCATCGTTAGGAGGGGGAACATCATTCGGTGGGGAGACTGTTGAAACTAGTTCACCATCTCCAATTTCACTTAAAACGTGCAGGACGTTATGGGGCCATTTACCCTTCAAAGATGTATGATATCTCTCCTGTTGCAAGTCCCTTTGACGTTGCGATTCTGTGGGATGGTAGTCCCTTGTGTTATGGTCGCATGCAACGTACTCTGCGTACAATTGTAACATGCCTATTCGTGCGAGAGCACGAAAGAGCATGTTGGGGACTGCTCAGTCTAGAGGCAACACTATGTTACCCTCCAAGTCTCTCCAACGCAATTGTTCATCTTGATGGAGAATAAAGGTAAAGTCAGGTACATATTCATCATGATGAATATATACCACATGAAAAAGTTGAGGAATTGGCGAATCTTGGTTACATTTGTTGTGCCGTCGACTGTCTGTTGTGTTGGTCCTAGGAGGTGAAGTGCTTTTATGTGAAGAAGAAGAAATTTTTGTCTTGTTCGATGTGCTATTTACCGTTGTCTTATTTTTCTTTTGATCAACCCTAAGGGTTCGTTCTAGCATCCCAACGATATGAATGATCTCCTATGTTCTACGTAGCACATAAACAACTAAGTCCCTGGCAACGATGCCAATGATGAGTGGCGAGGTACCCCTACACTCAACCATACGAATATGAGCATCTTAGGTGCGATCCGGTCGAACTCCAAGCACTAAGTGCTTACGTGCCCTAATGGAACACTTAAGGTTAATCAATCGCNGGTGCGATCTGGTCGAACTCCAAGCACTAAGTGCTTACGTGCCCTAATGGAACACTTAAGGTTAATCAATCGCTATCTTCCCAAACTTACTTGTATTGTCACGATTGTATGGTTAAGTAAGCTTGAGGTATATGATTTTTATATCTTTTATCTTTTTAATGTCTTATGCTAATAGGGGAAGGTGAAGAGAACTAAGTGACTAACTTTCATTACCTATTCACTAACTAAGTTCTAACTGTCCTAACACCAGTATCCATTCCTACTTGCCGCACACATCCTGAACTAGTGTAACGCTGCTGGGATTTCCAAACGCTATTTGTTACTGGGTTACCAAGCGCTACACACACGCTCGAAGCGGTCATACTGAGTGTACTTAACTAGGAGAGTCAAGGGTTGAGAGAGATTAATTAACTAGGAAAGCATTNACGCTCGAAGTGGTCATACTGAGTGTACTTAACTAGGAGAGTCAAGG
>MNCI01037967.1:94553-105775 GCA_015680685.1 Gnetum montanum
ACAGTTGGTGAGCCAGGTCTCTCGGTCGCGACCTGCGAAACCGACATTCTGCCTCCAGGTGTCCAGGCTTTCCACAACACCCGCATCCGTTCGGTCGACCCGTTTGGTTGCCCGCGCCGTGCATCTTGTTGGTTTCCGTGGCTAGATTCTCGAAGGTAACCTGGAGGGATTCCACCCCCTCGGGAAGTTCCAGTACGACCTCCCGGACGAGGTCGGTGCCGAGAGGCTTCGCTAGACGCAAAATCGGGCAAAGCCCATTCTCTCCATCGATCGTGTGACACAGTCGAAAGCAATGAAGTTGTCGAAATACCCCGCGACCTCCGTCAGGAACTCAAGGTTCCAAAATTCCCATGGGATGCCAGCCACCTGTACCCAGACCGGGGCTCGGGTGAACAGGTCAGCCTCTTTGTGGGCCCCGGGGCACCACGGGGTCAAGGTGAGACCCCGGGCCCCATAGAACCATGGGCCTCCGAGCAAAACGGAGTCTCGAGCTTGTAGGGAGGGGAGGATGAAAAGGAGCAGGTCCTTTGAAAGGCTCCAGACATCCACGTCCTCGATTTTCCACTGCTCCTTTGTCCATCAACGGATAAGGTCTAGTCTCAAGCGATCCCCCCGGGATATGAACCGGCCTATGAGGCTTCGTTCCATCGTGCGAACGCCCTCGGGAGGGGGGTGGTGAACGCGCAGACGCAGGGTGCAGTCGTTACGGGAATGGGCCGTAATGGTGCCATCAGGTTTCTCCGTCCCTCGACCGTTGGGGCCTTCGCCAGCAGGGGCGACGCTGGTGGAAGCTCCAGCGATGGCGGTGGCCGCTGTTGCTATTGCTGCTGTAGCTTTTGTTACGGTTGCTGCCGTTGCTGTCGCTCCGGTCACGGTTATTGCCGTCATGGCCGCTCCTGTCCCGGGTATTGCCATCATGGTCGCTCCTGTCCTAGTTGTTGCTGTCGTGGTCGCTCCTGTTGCTGCAGTGGTCGCTCTTGTTGCCGCCTTGGTCGCTCTTGTTGCCATCATCTTCTTGCCTTTGGCTCTCATGTGTGTAGCTCATTGATAAGTAATGACTTGGTTGATTCTTCCTACACCTGCCTGTGCTTGCTAATTTCCTCTTCCAATTCAGCTTGCTGCTGTGCAGCTGGAATCGTAGCTTGCTTTAGATCCTTCTCTTGTGCAGTCCATCTAGCCTCCTAGAACGCCCTCTTCTCTGCTTTGGCCCACGTGGCAGCCTCTTCCACAGCCCTCTAGATTTGGGCCTAAAGCTCAGCTTGAGAGTACATGATTGCTTGTCGCTCTTTCCCCTCAACATTAATCTGTCCCTATAGTGCCTTATCCATCGGCGACCTAGTCATCTCTCATGTCAACTCTTGCCAAGGCCCCGACATGGGCATCTGCATCGCCCCCAAGTTGGACGTAGGCCCCATTACCTTAGAATGAGTATGTCTTCTAGAGTAAACCAACTTGGGTTTTGACCTCGGCACTTGTGGAGGCATCGACATCCTGAGCCTCCACAATGCTAGGATAAGACCAAAATGTTGACTAGGGTGCTTTTGTTGGAGCTCTGCAAGGAAGTATCGGGGCAGATTAATTGATAAACCATGGTGCACGTAGCACATAAATGCAAAATGTATGCCCAATAGCTTAGTTGAGCTGTTGGAGTGCACCAAGAATCTCTCAATAACCACTGCCACCTCCTGCCAAATCTGTGGCAATGTGGACTTAGGCACATGTTTGCTCGTCATCTTTGGCATCACCCATCTGAAAAACCCTTTGGCATGTCCTAGGTTGCATAGTATCGGGGGAATAGTTTCTCCCTCTGCAGGGACCCCTAACGACACCACTAATGCTGGCTCTATGAGCGTTATCTTCATCTTGCAAAGCATTGTTTCATCTCCAATCTAGTTTGAAAAGGAGGAGCTGCCAACAAGCTTAGGGTCCCCTTCAAGCTTGGGCTGCAATTTAGTCCATCCAATATGCTCCACCAACTGCCCTTTCACGAATACCATGTAGTAGACTTTTGGCATCAACTTTTCTCAGTTGCTTCATAGCCACTTCCTAGCAATTACTATGCTCTGGTTTCTTTATTGCATGTGCAATGAGTGAATTTTCAAGTTGCCTTGTTGAGGATGCCACATTAGACTGCTTTCCAAGGAAGTCGTTTATGGCAAGAAGTGTTCGCCATGATGGGAGTGACACCTCCATTGAAGTTGGATGCTGCATTTTAGAATAACTAGGCTCTATGAGAGTTGGTTATGCATGTTGGGTAGGGTGACCTCCTCCCCCTTCCAGTTGACGATCCTAACCAACTCGACGATACTTTCTATAGGTAATGGAAGGGGGACTATACTATGTTTTAGGGTGTGCAGGTTGAGGGAAAGGTCGTCCTTCCCATGGGGTGCAACCTCTTGAATGCTGAGGGTTTTTTTAATGGGCTTGTCTCCAAGACCACTAGCGGCTAGGTTTCGAAGTTGGCACTTACCCTTCTTTGGTGGGAGGCAGTGGAGTTGGTGGATAGGTTCTTTATGCAATTGGGCATTTGGAAGCTATAGTGGGCACATTTCACTTTTCTTCAATGCATGCAGTTGGGGAGACGGGTAAGCTTGCTGAAGTTCTCCCTCACGTTCTTGTGTTGGGGCTGTTACTTAGGGCTCATTTTTGCCCTTTGGGAGGCAACCAAGCCACAAGAGCTAGTTCCTTGTCCTTTGCTGCTGCAGGTGAGGTGGAGTTTTGCAGGGGGGAGGGGTGGACTTCTGGGGATCGGAAAGAGCTTTGACCGTTAGGATTCTGAAATTTACACAATCCTTGAATTCTTGGTTTTTGGGTGAAAAATTGGCATAATGATCCCCTTGAATGCTTAATCCTTGGTTTTGAATTTTGATTTTTATTTGTGTACCCTCTAAAGTCTGATTGTATTATTTTCTGAGTCCAATGGAGTGGGGGAAATCTAGGATGTTAATTTATAGTTATTAAATGTTAGTGATGTTATATCATGGCTGTTAAATGTAAGTGATTTCTCTATTCTCTATTATTAGAAAATTAAATAGTTTGATTAAATGTTAGTGGTGTGTAATTTATTATCTTGGTTTAGAAAAGTTAATTTGAAATGATTTTTATTGTGAGGGTTGCTGGAAAAAAATAAGATAGTATTATTGTGCAATTGAATGAATTTGATATTTCTGATTTATACAGTAGAAGATGGACCCAAGATGGACTACGCCTCCATAGTCATAGCACCTGCATGTACAACCTAAGCACAAATTACTTGTTAGTCCATGGGTTAAGAGCATATTGAGTACGTCTCATGAAATTATATAAGAGATATGACCAACATGGCACACACAAGCATGACCATATCAAGCACATGCATCCACAAGAGATACCATTCTCCTAGAAGAGCTAAGACATGTTCATACTCTACTATATCTAGCCCTAAGTTCCTCCGCAAGCCTACATATGCTTGTGATGAAGTACACAAAGAAATTAGGCTCAATGTAGTTCTTTAATAATGGTTGTGATAGCATGAAACCCGTGAGGATCTCCACACTCCTTTGGCCCTTGTTCTGGAGGGAAACAACCTTCGATCCACCAACAAGGCATGTTTTCCTACAATAGGTTTAGGTTCATAGGTACAGAGCTGAAGCTGAAACATGAGGAGTTGAGTCAAGCCAAATAGAACCTCACACATTTAGAGTGGGATGTGTAGTAGTGCAATTTGGTGTAGATGCAACCACCTCCTTTGAATGGGGCCTGGGAAGATTCCAAACGTTGCCTAGTAGAACATTGAGAAGTTGCCTTCATGGAGGACCTACACTTATGACCTATGGAAAAAGAGGAAGCCTCTCTCGCCGAAGAATGACCACACAACACATCAGGAGGGTGTCTCCTAGATGCAGCTTCTTGCCAAAGTGCCAAAACCAGCCTAGAATACTGAGACACATCCTTCTGCCCTAGCTTCCCTAGTAAAAATGCATGCATGAAGAATAAATGGCCCCTAGATAATTTCAAAATGGTACCTATTTGAATGAAGAAATGTTCCACCATGTCCACTGCAAGACTCCAAGTGGGCAGCAGAGCTGATCTATGGATGTGACCTGACTTCAGTTTGGGAATGCCCTGCAGAATGAAAGTTTCCACCTTCCCCAGACTATGATGTCCAAAGGTGTAAGCCTCACCCTTCTCAATTTGCAGCAATTCTGCCACTGTAGCATGTGTAAGGTTGATTCTTGTACCTTTGAAGGTGGTTTCCTGTCCCTTCCAATAAGAGAAGAACTCCTGAATGTTGGCTGTGGCATCTCCCTTATGCTTTCTGGTCAAACCTACTCATGACCCTTTCAATGCCATTCCTCCTATTACTCCAAGTGAAGTGACAACTATGAATAGGCAAGTCAAAAATGGAGAGTTCATCAATAAGCTTGTACATCTGTTCTGCCCTTGGAAAGGGGCTGTTGTCTCCCCTTGATTTCTCTTAGTCATACAGGCACTGATTGAAGTCCCTAGCAATGATCCACCTATCTTTGTTTTGCACAGACTGTGTGATCCTCCTTAGCTGAAATATTCTATCTTCAAAATTGTGCAGTCCATCAAAATTAGTTATCCATACATCACTCAGTTCACCATACAGTCCATATATAAATTTAAAAATTCAATAATAATATAATTTTGTAACCTTTAAAGCACAAACCATCCATTTCTTACTTTGTGTGTATGTGTTTTTACACAACATGTTCTCTAGCAAGTAATTTGAAGAATGCTGCTCAAGACATGTCAGCTGGAATATTCCAAAGCTATTTTGTTAGAGTCTTGAAAAAAAATGCAGTTGCTTTTGTACCATACTGTCTTTTCAACTGTAAAATTGGTGTAATTGAGTTGCATTATTTTAACAAGTTTTATTTGTTCTTGCAGAAACTGTGGTAACTTTACTTCGACATCCGAACTATTTCGTTTCAGGGTATTTGCTGGTACAGAAATTTATTGCTTGTTTTAACTTGATTACTTGAGAACGTACAAAAATTTAGTTTCAGCTTTTTACTTAGAACATATACTTTAAAGATTCATGTTCATAACAAAGTAAGTGATAATTACTAAAGGAAGGCGTTATTCCATTTTAAGATGCCCAAGCTTAAGAAATGGTATCTAAATTTTGATCCTAACAATGGGTGTATTTTGAAAGGCAATGTACACTTAATAGTTATAATATAGGCACTTGGATGCCAATTGTAATAACCCATTTAACCTGAAACTATTTGCACTAACTGTTAGACTTAAAAGCCCTAGGATATACGATTTTCAAAAAGTCAGTTTGTCATCTACATATAGCTCTAAAACTTAATAACTATAGAAAGAAAAACATCTCTCACAGCTGTGTAAGGTCTGAGCTTTGGGCACATGCTATTAACATGAAAAATCAAACAAACCAATGTTTGTTATATGTTCTTCTTTGTAGGTAAACTTTATCAACTGATCAAGTTAATAGTTTGAGAAGGACAACTCATTGTTTGACCTTGGATATTGAGGAGGGGCCACGTAGATCTACCTTCATTACCCACAAGAAAATCTGGTAACATGAGCATCCTATGCCTCAAATGGGCACAAATGGATGCTGCCTAAGTCAATGCAACTACACCCCTGGTTTGTGATTATGGAATGGTTTGGTTGTTCACTAAGTGGGTTTGGTTGAATCTGTTTCTTATGGCTGTGCTTAGCTAGAGATAGTTATGGACCTTCCACTAGGGCAGGCTAGGCTAATAGTTATGATGGTGGAAGACAGACATCCGCATGATTGGAATTGTTTGGCTCACTATTCAGTGACGGATTTGGCTTATTCTGTGGTGACAGATCTAGTTCATTAGTGGCAATGGTGTGTGATATTATAGGTCACTTAGGGATTATTTGGTGACAGATCTAGTTCATTAGTGGCAATGGTGTGTGATATTATAGGTCACTTAGGGATTATTTGGTGACAGATCTAGTTCATTAGTGGCAATGGTGTGTGATATTATAGGTCACTTAGGGATTATTTGGTGACAGATCTAGTTCATTAGTGGCAATGGTGTGTGATATTATAGGTCACTTAGGGATTATTTGGTGACAGATCTAGTTCATTAGTGGCAATGGTGTGTGATATTATAGGTCACTTAGGGATTATTTGGTGACAGATCTAGTTCATTAGTGGCAATGGTGTGTGATATTATAGGTCACTTAGGGATTATTTGGTGACAGATCTAGTTCATTAGTGGCAATGGTGTGTGATATTATAGGTCACTTAGGGATTATTTGGTGACAGATCTAGTTCATTAGTGGCAATGGTGTGTGATATTATAGGTCACTTAGGGATTATTTGGTGACAGATCTAGTTCATTAGTGGCAATGGTGTGTGATAATGAAGTCCAGTTTGTGTGGTGCTTACAAATTCTATTCTTTTCTGTATCTTGGAAGTAAAGTTATCGGAAACAAAATAGCTCAAGTGGAAGGCTTTTGTATGGTTGGCTAGGTGTAGAAGAAGGGTGTCTTCCATCCCAATCACGTGCAGTTATATAACGTGAGCGGCCTACAAACCCACGTCCCTTCTGCTTAGGAAAGCATGCTAGAATCATAGATTACAGAAAGTATTCCCTGGCAACCAAGTAGGACTGATGCTCTGAAATGCATGTATGGCATACGTACAGAAATATCCGGCTGCCCTTTTAGTGGTCAACTCCAATTTGGGAATCTCATCTGTTGTAGAACTAGCATCATTAAGAGCATTTATTTACATTGTATCTTAACACCTTATTGCAAGGTTTTAACTTTGTCCAAATAAATATAAGATAACATTTTTATTGTTGAGAGAAAGAGTGCCTACATGATTGAATGTAATTATGACACTGGAGCTGAAATGAAAGAGCACTAATGAACTTAATGTATCAGACTATCACCATCTCACCAATTTGCTGCATCCCATCATTTCTTTTGTATTACAAGGTTGGGGGTCACAGATGCAGGGGTTATGGCTACTGTATCCTAGCTATCATGGATAACTTTAATGGTAGGAAACTAAAAGAAGCTATTAAAATAATATTAATGGAAAAAGTTACAAATTCTTTTGGGGATTTTAACCTTTCTCTCAAAGATAATAACTCAAATTTTGTTAGGCAAAAATTTTGGATGTAATGAAATCTAAATATTTAAATAAAAATAAATGAATAATTAAATTAGATTGTTGTTTGCACCTTGTTTGTAGGTGGGGGCCTTGGGGTCTTGAAGTTCTAGGATGCTATCACTATGGGGTACTAGTCGCTCACCAATTACCTGATGCAAACTAATGACAACTCCGCACAATTGATTCTCATCATGAGAACTAAATGCTAGTGATGGATTGTAGGAGCTTAGGACTCCTACATTTGGCGGGCTTTATGCAGACATGCGCTTATAATGTCCCAAGGGGACCTATTAGGGGCATGCACATGGGACATCATTCAACAAAAGTACCTAATGGTTGAAGGTTGGAAGAGTATTTGGATGGGGAGACTCAAGAAAATAAAAGTCTTTCTTTGGCTCACGCTACATTATGTGTTGTCGCTTCACTCATTACTTTGTGAGCGAGCTATGAGAATTCTTGCCACTTGACCACTCACTGCTGCTGCAGTTGAAACAATTCATCACTTCCTATATCAATGTGATTTCTCTAGTGCTATTTGGTGGGTTGTGGTTTTGCATCCTATGATTAAAATTGATGGGGATTCCAAGGCAATGACAACGCTGTGGTGCCTATGGAGGGTGCATAATGCTCTTTTCTTCCAATTTGTGTGTCTTCCTTATCCTGCGCAAATTGTGGCACTTGGCCTAAGACTGTGGCATGAAGCTTCAAATGTGAAGGGGGTCATGCCTATGTTCGAGCTTGTGTGCTCTGGATATTAAGGGAATTAGGTCCTTTGGTGTATGGTGTCGCATGTGGGGTGGGCTGACCTTATTTTGTACTTGGAAGGAGATCTAGAACTTGTTGACGGAGCTTTTTTCAAAAAATGGAGGAATGACTCCATAACTTACCGTGGTGTGCGGGTCATGCCTACTGAAACGGCCATTGCCTACTACCTGGATATCCCTTTGATGGGAGAAGTGAATCTTTCTATGGGGTAGGGCCTCCAAGATGTTGCAAAGTTTGTTTGGAGGCTTGTTTCTAAAATGGGGACTGGGAGAGTTCCTAAATTGGCTTTGCTGCCAATGTGGCAGGATGCTGCTGAGCTGGTCGACCATTTTTTGTCTAGTCAGGCAACATCTAGAAACTTCAAGGGACTCACTTCGCCTTTCTAAAATGTTTGCTTTAGGGCTGCAGTGTGAACCTACCTAAGTTCTTCCTTGCTTCACTGTGGCGCCAACGACGAGGCATGCATTCGAGGCACATCTTGGCTTTGTGGAGGGCAGTGAGGCCCTTGACTCTGTGACTGGCTCAGACTACCCTCTTCCCCATGGTTTATGAATGCCTTTAGCCTTCCCATGAGGGCTCTACTGATAGTTTGGCGTAGGGCCCTGTGGAGTGTGCTAGGGACAAGTTGGGAATGGGCATGGAGGAAGACCTTCCTGCGGAGCCTTGGCGACAGATGCTCCAAGAAAATTTCGAGGCGATTTGCTTAAGATTGCTGAAGATGCTACCGTGGTTGCCTAAGCGAAGGAATGGGCCTTATGGAAGGTGAAATGGCAAGAGCGGGAGTAGGAGTTCAGTTGGTTGCTGGAACAAGCGATGCTACAACACAAAGAAGTAGCTAAAGAGGAACATAGGCAACATGACCTGAGGGAGGTGGCCCTCAGAAATGAGGTTGAAGAGGAGCTGCATAGACAAATTAGACAGGAGCTACAACAGGAGGAACAAGAGAGGGTGTTACCTGAGGTTGTAGAAGTAGACTAAAGAGAGAAAGTTTGCCTAGAGGAAGAGCGGCTATAGTGGTAATAGGACTTGGCTCATGAAACCAATGTATGCAGCTGGTTTCACAACAACAAGTGCCCATATGTTGTCATGAATGTAAATTGCAACACATCTTAGATTGCTCTACTTAGATATATCAGAAGAACATTTTCTAAGCTTTAACCATATGGCCCTAACAACGAAGCAGAGCGACGCCAAAAGGAGGAAGAATACAAGGGTTTCCAACATGCCTTAACATTTATGGACATTGAAGGGCATCGAGTGGTTCTAGACGTGATCCACTCCTAGGAACATGCTATATGCTCATGCACTTGATTGTATAGGCTACCGTAGGCCCCATGGGTGGGGTCCCCCTCTTTGTGTTGCTAGGGTTGAGTATGTGGCTTGTTGGGGTTGGGCCCCCCGAAGGCCGAAGACTCCACACCCCCTTAGGGGTTCGTAGGGAGCTGTCTGCAGGCACAGTCGGGGCGAATCAGCTCATGCAGGAGATCCAGAGTATTTTGGTGCTCTTCCGTGTCCATGAAACTGGCCGCCTGCTGGAGACCTTGCATGGCCGCTTGCCTTCTGTTTCTGTCGTCATTGGAGGTGCCCGCGTCGGGGTGGCAGTGTGCCGAGGTTCGGCGGATGTGTCTGATACCTAACATGAGGTATGGGCACTGCCCCCCTCGCAGCCACTGTCTGGCGTTATGCTCGTGGGCGCGGTCCAGCTGCCGCTGTCTCTGCTCTTCCTCCTCCCTAAGCTGGGCCGGCCCCTCCTGTTCCATCTGCTGCCGCTGTCTCCGAGACTCAGCCTCCTGCGCAAGCTCCTCCCGCACCTGGGCTCTGATTTCGTCGATGAGCTGAGCCCTGGCCACGTCTGCCATGATGTCCTGCTGCCTAGCCCGCTCTTGTTCCCTAGCCCGGAACTGGGCCTCTAACTCGTTGCGGGCCTGGGTGAGGGCCTCCGCCCACTTCGCCTTTGAAACACCATGAAAATTGCGAGTCGGCCTCAGGCAAAGGTTCGCAATTCAGGCAAGGGCGCATGTCAGAATTTCAGAAGGAAGAATAAGACAGGGCAATGCCAAGAGGCGCATAGCATCAAGTCTCCAACTTCCTGTGCAGATTTCTAATCCTATCATGTTCTCTCTGTTTACGCTATACCACGCAACGTAGCGTAACGACACTTAGCGTGATTCTGTTTAAACATAGTCAAGCATCAGAAGGCTAGTTACTTCGGCATAAGGAGAGGCTTGAGCAGCGTAATATGCGGCTTCTCGTGTATTTTGCTAAGTCTTTTGTTCAAGGCCAGGTTTATGCTCTGTTACGCACGATAGCGTAATAAGCTCCAAAACAGTCAAAGGCAAAAGTCTAAAGAAGCGCGATTGCTCATCATACGCTCATCACGCAACGTAGCGTATCACAGCGTATTGCGTCGCCGAGCTAGACATAGTTTACGCTTCATTACGCACGGCTGCGTAAGAGAGCGTAAAATAGCTTGACTCCATCGTTTCCATGTTATAATATGCTCGTGTACGCAACGCAGCGTGAATGAGCATAACATAACCCAAAGATAGTTGAAACATGTCCGACGTGCTTCTATTCCTTACACGCACAATACGCAAATGAGCGTATTGTGCGTAGGCATGAAGTTTGACGCAAAAATGGTCAAACCAACAGTACCTGAAACATTCGGGATACACGTCACTAGGGTTGCGCCTTTTCCACGGGACGTTGCAGCCTATAAATACCCCAGTGGACAAAGATACAGGGGTTGGCAAATCAAAGAAGCAAAGGCATTTTTTTTCTGAGCACTTGAGCACTTATCATTTTTGAGCAGAGATACAGAGAGCAGCGCTTTGGCAATTGTTGACAGCATCACCTTTCGGCAGAAACAGAGCACAGTTCGCTTTGAGCACCGGCCACAGGAGTAATCGTTCTGCTGGGGAAGACTATTGATCGGAAACAGTTGATCGGTAGACGTCAGAGCTTGACCTTCCTTGCATCCCGGCTTTAGCCCACGAGGTAGATCTGACTTCTGTTTGGACAATTTTCTTGTTGTTTTGTGCTTGCTTCACATCGAGCAATCGGGGTTTCCCCAGTGTAACGAGATATATAAAATATACATCTTTCAAGCCAAAGCGTAGATCTTGAAACTACGTGTTTCTCTTGTTTTAGCCGCTTCTTATCGTGTTTAGCGTTATCATCGTTACGATTTGTCTACGTTGTTTTCCCCTCATTTCGCGATTCCTCGAATCAGATCATTCCATGAGATATTCATCGGTTTACTGATTAGTAAGTCCCTGTCTGATCGACAAGACCGTTCAGGGCGCCGCGGATTCGTTTTTCCAGCATA
>MNCI01037967.1:134953-160052 GCA_015680685.1 Gnetum montanum
GCAGAACAGGGCTTTCTGCGGCGTGTATCATGAGTGTAATGTGGAACAAGGGTTTTAGCATCCCACATCACAATGCGGAATAGAGGTTTCAGCATCCCGCGCTGCAGGGCAGAACATAGGTTTCCTAGGCGTCTCGCACTGCTGCACGAAACAAGGGTTTTTGGGTGTCCCACGCCACGGTGTGGGATAGGACTTGGCCAAGGTGGCCCAGTGTCATGTTCATCACGCTAGGGTGTCCTTGAGAGCATAACAAAAAGTTAGAAAATTTTTACAATTGATACACTCAACACTTAGAAAATTTTTGTAGCTTGGTAGTTGTTATGCTCTACGGGTAGCATAGCCAGTAGTTTGAAAAATTTGAAAACTTTTGACCAGTTGTTATGCTCCATGGGGAGCATAGCCAACACTTAGAGAAAATTTGGGGTTTGAAAATGTCACACTTTGCGGGGAGCGTGATCAATAGTTAGAAGAATTTTTGATATTTTCTTTAAAATTGTAATGCTTGGACAAAATGTAAGTGTTAGTGCTGTGCCTCATTGGGAATTAGGCGTGTTAGATAGGGATGCCAACATCCCTTTCCCATGGTGCTTGGGCAGAAGGTTAATTGTGTTGCATGTAATTAATTAATTTCATTTTTATTTTTTGCATTTTTTATTATTCTTTTTTTTGTACGCTAACATTTTCATCTTATTGCTACTTAGGCATTGCAGGGTCTTGCTGAAACCTGTTCTCATTGTGGTCAAACTAGTGGGGATTTTGTGTTGCATGAGCGATCCTGTACCAAATGTTCCCGCACCACATGCAGTTGTGGGGCACTAGGTAGTTTGGTTCTGGTCGGGTGCACAGGAATTCTTAGAATCCTTGCTCCACCACTTCAGCATGATCATGTGGTCACACCTATCAGCTAAAGCAGCATGTGTCATCATTGAGACATTGTTGCCTAGGATGAACTGAGGCATACTGAAGTTTATGTCTGATGAACCTGCTGCAGATGAAGAGGTGGGGAGCTCGAGCCAACGCCAGAAAGACCTCAAACTCTTGTCTTGAATCTGGGAAATGCCTGAGTTCCAATGCTACAACAAATAAAACACTGTATTTTTTGCCCGATGCGTGTACATTGTTTTCTAGAATACACCTAGGATAGTTTATTGTGCTGGAGGGTGAGCCCTATTGTGATTGTTTACATTGCCTATTATGTCATGACTTAGGGTGCTAACTATTTTTTCCTATTTCCAGGTTCTTCATTGATGCAAACGGCCTCCATGATGAAGAAGGGATACTAAACTTGACCCAAACTACCCTATAGGAATTCTCATTCCCCGAGAATATGTGTGCTAGAGTGATAGGGCAAGTTGGGGCAGATTTGGCGGAATACCCTAGTAGGTATTCCAAATCTTATGAGAGATGTCGGAATCTCGGCTGGTTGGACATTGAGTGGGCATCTCAGATACTGAACGTAGAGGAGGCTTCGGTCCCATGATTGTCGTTCTGCACACTGTTTGTGCCACGTAAGTCATATCACCTATTTTCTTTCATGCACTTGTAATTTTATATTTTCATCATGTTATTGATTCTACTGTTGCTTATTTTCACCTCAACTAAGTCTAGAGAGATTATAGTGGTTGCTTCAGGGCACACTAAGGCCACTCTCCTCTTCAAGTATGACAAAATTGAGAGCTTGCAGCGCTAGCTATGCTACGAGGCCCCAGTAGGGGTAGCCTAGAATCTTTAGCGGGTTGGGCTCATGGACCTTTTCTTGGTTATGAACCCAAACATCCTAGTGGTTGACATGATTGCCCTAGTCAACACCTTCACTGAGAGTGTTGACCGCTTCCACATGCGAGTTCATAACATGCGGGTGGTTTTTGAGATCACAGATGACTTGTTTTGGGATCTCTTCGACATCCCCTCTGAAGGTCTAGCAATAGTAGAGAAGACTAATAAGGAGCTAGACCACAGAGGGGGCATTGAAGAGTGGTTGGGCATTGAAAAGGGCCTCAAGGGTATACCCATGAAGATGGTGAAATTATTTGTGGCCCAACACCTCTATCCCGTCTTTCGGGCTTGTGCGTTTCTTAAGTTGCTTTTCCAAGGAAAGGTTTTTGGGGTGGAGCAAGCTTGGGTTATGAAAGATGTGATAGACGAGGGGATGCAGCATAATTGGGCCAACTACCTCGTTAATGGCCTGCAGGTTGAAATTGTCAAGTTGCACAACAACCTCTAGGCATGATTGCACATGCATTTTGGTTTCTTTGTAGCATGCGTATGAAGGTTTGGGGAACTCTTGGTGGTCCACGAGAACGGGCAATGGATGGTGCAAGATCGCACCCAGATTTCTAAGCTATGGATCCATCACTTGTTCTGCACCACGTGGTCACAGAGGCTATTGGCGAGGCATTCTCAGTGACAACCAAAGGCCATGTGGGGCAATCCTATTGTGCACGTGATAGTGCTGAGGAGGCTCCACCAATGAACACCAACAACGTAGCAAGAGGCACATGACTCATAGTTGAGACGGTGAGGTCGTCAAAAATGCAAATCAAGAAGCCTTGCCTTGCGGAGGAGCCCGTGTGTGTAGTGGAGGAGAGGGGCAAGAAAATGCGATTGAAGCTCCACGATGTGCGATTGGAATTAGCCAATAAGTATGCGTTACTTAGCATCATGCTATTTTGGAATTTATTATTAGGCATTAAAACTTAAATTTGTGCAACGTAGGCAAAAGAGACCCTGCAGTGGAAGAGGAGCCCTTGGAGGACGATGTCCCTCAACCCAAGGGAAACATGGTAGACGAGGAGGATCAAGAAGCTGCTAAAGTGTTGAGGCAACTCCAAGAAGAGGGGTTGCAGTTTGAGGATGGTGAGTTTGATCATTTGTTTGACAGCGTGTAGATGGGCGATCCCCCTGCTCTTACCCCTGAGGGCTTATTGGGTAGGAGCATTGCACAGCCATCTTCGTTGTGTTCTTCCCTCTTCTCTCTTTTGTTATATATATATTATTTTATATTTTTTTTCTTGTGTTTTGTTTTGATGATTATAAAATGCTTTATGTTACAGCGGTCGATGCTTCTGCTAAACATCCAAAATCAACATCCACTTTTCGCACATGACCATGGGTGGAAACTCTGGATAAGTTCGCCTTTATGCAAGGCATGGTGGATGATATGATTGACCACCTTAAATAGATAGACCTTAAGATGGGTATGTTTATTTTACTGTNACACCTTAAATAGATAGACCTTAAGATGGGTATGTTTATTTTACTGTCATTATCTTTTCCCCCTTTTTTGTTTGGTTTTTGTTTTGCTTGTCTTACGACTAATGTTTCGCCACTTGTTATTGGGATAACAAGCTTGCGACTCAAATGGGACCCGAATAGAGCGGTCTAGGTTGATGCTGTATCTAAGTTCCCTCTTGAGGTGGAGCAAGTGCCTCATCGTGTATACGATGAGGCAAGCAAGTGCGCATTGCACTCCGCACGAGCATTGTGGGAGTGTAGGTGTGTGAACTAGGAGCTGTGGAAGCAAGTGCAAGAGCTTTAGACACAGAAGGCGAACTAGGCGGCTTATAGTCATGTTATGACTTCCTGGCAGCCTGCTTCAAGTTAGACGGCAGATGGCGCATGGTTGAGATTGATTATGCCAGGCACTGGTAGGTTGTTCAGCGTAAGAACGAGGCCACCCACAAGGTCATTGAACAAAGGTTGCAGATGGACCTCTTGGCTAGGAAAAACCAAGACTAGAAGGATTATAGTGCAAAAGTGTACGAATGGAGACAAACCCAAAAGAACCACAAACATCACTGCAAGTTGGAGCGCGAAGCCTATCACAAGAAATATAGGGATGAGTCTGTCGAGCGCCAATGTCAAGAGATATTCCTTGACGCAATTGGTGCAAAGCAAGCTTACAAACTTTGACCAAATTTGTTGTTGAGGTTTTGGATTGTGGAATCCCTAATTTTGTTAATGGATCTCTCCATGCATCGTTTGCATTTTTAGGCCTAAATGACTTGGATGAGAATTGTTTTTGTAACGATTTGGAAACACCCATAACGATTTTGGGCATATTGGCATTACAATTTGTCAATAGGGGCCAAGGATCCTTTATATAAGGATTGGTACTGCTGACAAAAAGTGAGAGTATCCATGGGCCCATGTTTATTTTGTGAGTTTTTTAAAATTTACAGAATTGTTGAATCCTTGGTTTTTGGCTGGAAAATTGGCTTGATGATCCTCTTGAATGCTTAATCCTTGGATTTGAATTTTGATTCTTATTTGTGTACCTTCTCAAGTTTGATTTTGTTATCTTCCTATGAGTCCAATGGAGTGAAAGAAGTCTAGGATGTTAATTTATTATTATTAGTTGTTAGTGATGTTAAATTATGGTTGTTAAATGTAGGTGATTTCTCTAATCTCTATTGTTGATTAATTGTGGTGGGTGCTGTCATTAACTGTTGTAATTTGGATTTCCATGATACCGTTGATGAGCTGAAAATGTAAGATACTTAGAACATGATGTTTATTTGCCAGTTGTCAACAACAAAGTTAGAATTTGAATATTTTTGCAGTCTCAATTATCCTTTTTTTTTAAAAAAATTCAGTTATAACCCTTTAATTTTTTAGATTATTTGAATAGACATAGGGAAATATTCATATGGCTTTGTCTTTGCACTTGCTTTCATCTAGCCAAGGTTCTAACTGTAACACAGATGGAAATATTGCATCCTGCTGTTCTCTTCTGGTTTCTTGTTATTGTCCATTTGGGGAGGCTTTACCCAGAATTTTTTGACCCGTTTCTGTGCAGGGTGTGTTTACCCCAAGGAGCATTTTGTTGTGGGGGTAATTACCCCCAAGGTGATTGTACATAATCTGTTCAGATATTTATACAGCATGACCTTTTCTCAAATTGAAAAAAAAAAACAAAAAACAAAAACAAAACACAGATGGAAATATTCCATTGTCTAGATGCAAGGTAGATTAGGCAAATGAACCAATTTTTGGTATCTTGTTTTCAATGACCTCTCCTAAGTCTTCAACAGTTTCAGGATTGCAATTCACTACCATAAGTAAGGATGATGTCTGAATCTGGCTGCAAAATCTCACATCATAAATACTTACAAGACCAAGGTTGAAGATTTAGAAAGCGAAGGCTAGGTCTCATTTTACACCAGGGTTGCTCCGCACTTCCACTTCCAGGAAAATCTAGCTCCGCACTTCTTACAGCAAGTTGGACAAGTGGAAGTGCAATTTGAACAGCAGCAAATCCTCAGACAAGCTCCACACTAACACTTGTCCAACTTTCTAGTTTTCGTGCACCCACCTGCGGATTAACTCCATCCGCGGGTGAGCACCCCGGGACACAAACCGGCTAATGAG
The DNA here is from genome assembly GCA_015680685.1 of Gnetum montanum. Taxonomy (NCBI): domain Eukaryota; kingdom Viridiplantae; phylum Streptophyta; class Gnetopsida; order Gnetales; family Gnetaceae; genus Gnetum; species Gnetum montanum. The sequence continues at coordinate 140,324 of MNCI01037967.1, forward strand.
GCTCCGTTGCATAGTGCGGACTCCCTTCCTCAGGGGGCCGCTGACCCAGAGGCATATGGTGTGGTTGGCATGGGAGTGTGCCTCGATTTCCCCATCGGGCATTCGCAATGCGTCCCCCCTGTGGTCCTGTTTCTCCCTGTTTCCCTGTTATTCACCGTCGTTTGGGAGTCCTGGGTTAGCGTGTTCCACTCCAATGTCGGCCAGTTTACCTTTGGTCGCCCCAGCGCTCTCCTGAACCTCCGCTCCTGTGCTCATCTCTGCTTCTGCGCGCTCCTGTGTCTCCGCTCCCATTGCTCCCATTTGCAATACCTCTTTCAGTCCTTGAAGCATAACATAAAGAAATTTTTGTTTTTTCCTCTTTCTAAATCTGATTACTAAATAATTAGAATTCGTATAGTAGCCCTTAGAGATAAGATATCTAAAGCATATATGAATGCACACTAAAACAAGTACATTAGATACCCACATTGATATACATACATACATAGATACACACACACAAAGTTCATATAGAAATATTCTAATCAATTTAAGAAATCATTTTAATGCACATAGGTCATGCAACACATACAAAAATAAAAGCATTGTAATAACTTCAGAAATAATACAACATTTTAACTTCATTTCTACTTAGCATTCATTTTGTTTACACAATTAATTAGTAGCATGTACTTAATACTTTGCATCTAGTAGTACACACAACACAAATTAGCACAACCTAGATCAATCACAAGGATGAATAGTTGGTCATTCAATCAATCATCAATCTATCATGGTCATAAAATTATAGATAATTCTACAAATCAACACTATCCACACACATCATTATAACAAAGCGGACTCACAAATACTGCCACGAACATTAAGATGAAAACTTAAGACAGATGCATCATTACAACTATTCTTCCTACTTAGCATGTAGGCACTGCTCGTGTTTGCACTTCTATAGCTCTACCTCCCAAGCAACCCTCTCTTTTGTGCGTACCTTGCTTCCACCTTAGTTGTGGCCCTTGTGAGGTCCTCCTTGTATGTCAGTTGTAACTCTTGGTAGAGCATTGTAGCTTGCATGATTTGCTCTTGAACATTAAACAACTGGTCTGTTGTAGACTCCTACCAATTTGAGCTAGATCTATCTCCCATGCCTCCCATAGCACCATGTGTTGCATACTTGGGGGAAGAGGAAGCCCCTTTGATATTGCGGTGTCACTCATAGATAGTTGTGAAAGGCGAGGGCCTAGTCAGTGGTGGGTCTAGTAGTCGGGCAGCCTATGAGAGGGCCAAAATGAGGCCAAAATATCATCCCTTGTGCTCCCTATGCAGGGAAGCTTGAAGGAATTTTGGCATGTTAACCTGGCAGCCAAGCCACAAACACCTCAAGAAGGCAAAGTGAGCTCCCTGCAATTTTCAGATGTTTTTTGATTACACGAAATAGTGGCTCATTAACTCTGTTGCTTCTTGCCAAAGTTGTAGCAGTGTCGGTTGTAGGACTTGCCCACTACTTGTCTTGGCCACCAGCCTATTAAAGAAATCCTTAACATCCTACAACCTACGACCCATGGGAAAGACAACCTCTCCATCATCTAGCACCCCTAGGTACCTCGTGATAGCTGCCTTAGTCAAGAAAATGTATCTGCCATGGAACATTGTGGAGTCTTCTCTATAACGTTTGTAGAAGGAGCCATTGACAAGGTTGGGGTCTCCCATGAGTAGGAGGTAGGAGGTTGGCCTAGTGTTACAACACTTCTTGACACATTAGGTATGACTGTACGATTATGATTTATGCACTATGTGTGTTATCTTGGTGGGTTATTGGGGATGACTTGGCTTATTGTACTTGCACTTTATATGTTATGATTATGATGTCTTTACATGCTTAACTAAGGTGATTATGTACACTAGCCCTGGGTGATGTGTTGGACAAGTGATGTTGTTGGTAGGGATGTTGGGTTGGGGGTACAAGAGCACCTCTTCAATATATCTTTATACTTTATATGTGATTTTGGTATTTATGCATTTAAACCATAGTGTTATGTTGTGGGATGCTTGGGTGTGCTTTTAGCATGTGAAGGTGTAGAGCGTTTGATAAGGATCTTGTAGGTTCAAACGACTTTTGACTTGGAGTCTTGGTGTGTTTGTTAGGCGTGTGCCAAGTGTAGGGCAGTAGTTGCAAAGGTAGGAAAAAAAGAGCTTATGAAAAGAAAATGGTTAAAAAAAATTAAAGTAAAACAAAAAGTAACGTTAGGTTGCACATGACATGCGCTAAATTGCTTATGTGTTTTATTTTGTTTGGGAAAAAAAAACCAACATATGCTTTATGCATAGTTTCTTTTTTTATATCATTTGGGTTATAAGCACTGCCCTCCACATACCTGTTATAAGGGTTTTGGGTTTTTGCAAATAAAAACTGATTTTGTGCTTATTCTCTTTCATTTTTCCTTCGTTTTTTTTCCATTTTTCATCCCTTTTCCGGAATTTTGAGCTTTGTGGACGGTTTTTGCATATGTTATGCTAGATGTGAGAATCTTGCACATCCATGCTCCAAGGTTGATATTTGTTCCTGAGTATAAGTACCCATTGTGCTGGGTAGTTATCATTTTGCTTGAATTTGTTTATGATCCCTTGATATCCTTTTAGGATGGCATCGTTGAACTTCAACACTTCCTAACCCTCTACTGATTTTGGTCTAGCGACCTTCTCCTAATAGACAAGGTACATTTGTTCATCCTCTTTTCCTGCGGACTAAATAAAATTTTGGATAATTTGATCCAATTTGTTAATGACAGCTTTTAGATGAATGTTGATAGAGGTAGCAAATCTAGCAATGGCGGACAAGATTGGAGTTGCTAGGATGATCTTTTCTTTTCTTGTTAGGAAGTGCGAAGTCCAATGCTCCACTTGTGATTGAAGTCTTTGAATCAACTTATTCCATGACGTCTTCCTATTCCATGCAAACATGAGAATTTCTAGATAGGAATCTTGTATCATTCCTTGTGGGATTCTGAGCTCTTGGCACACCTGATCTTTAACAATCTCTTTAGTGTGAAAGAAGTTGATCATGGACTTCCCCCTATTGATCTCCAGCCCCATCTCGTGCACCATTCTATTAAGCATCTTGTTCATTGCTTGTGCTTGTGGGATAGCTGCTAGAGTAACCGGTATTGTGTCATTTGCATAGTGTTTGGTGATACAATTAACCCCTTCAACATGTAGTCCTTTGATCCCTTCCATCATACAGTAAAGATTCATGGTGTCCATGACAATGATGAATAAGTATGGTGAGAGAGGGTTCCCTTGGCGAAGCCCTCTATCGGGGGGAAGAAAACCCTGAGATATCAAAAGAGTATGTCCCTGTGGCTTGGAGGTTACTGCATAAATTAACCAATTTGGGATGAAATTCCTTCCTAACAATGATATCTTGGAGGGCACTCCAATGAATAGTATCATAAACTTTGTTGATATCTAGTTTGATACACATATTGAATACCAACCAAGGTTGGCATTAGTGGTTGGAGATGCTTGACAAGAGTTTTTGTGAAGATTTTGAGAAGTATNCAAGAGACTCCAATGGATCGAAAGTGTGATGGCTCCATTGGATTAGTGGCCTTTGGGATAAGCACAATCCTAGAACAGTTGATCTCATGTTGGACTTGCTACCATTTTAGCATGAGATTGAAGACATCTAGTACATTACCCTTTAATATATCAGTGAATTTTTGAAAAAATTCAATGGGCCTCCCATTTGGTCCTAGGGCCTTAGCACTTTTGAGCATTGCCATAGCTTCTGACAACTCTTGTTTAGTAATGGGGGCGATAAGACTTTGGCTATCAACCTCTCCAACTACTTGTTGGACAGGAACTGAAATGGGGGAGGATTCCCCCTTTCTCCAAATACTAGACCAATATCTTTGCCTACCCTAAGCAATATCATTTGTATCATGGAGGATATGTTCTTCCTATAGGAGATTGTGAATCTTTTTGGCCTCATCATTGGCTTTGGTAGTAGCAAAAAAGAAGCAAGTGTTCCTATCTCCCTTTCTAAGCTATCTGATCCACAATCTCTATTTCTAGTACTACTCTTCTTCTAATAGTTGTTGGAGTGCTACCAACAGACTGTGTTTCTCTTCCACCAACAATTCCCTAGCTTCCTGTCTTGCTTGATCATCCATCAACTTTTGTTGTAGCACAACATAAGAGGCCTTGAAGGAATATCTTTTAGGTACTTTCATGTTTCATATTTCTTGCCTAAGCCTAGCTATGTTTCGTTTTAGAAAATGCTAGGGGTCCATTTGGGAAGGATATTACACCTAGATGTTAGCAACCAAAGGCCACATCCATGGCTTTGTTAACCATGATCTTTTAATTCTAAATGGGGTCAATCCTTGTCTATCCAGTTTCTAGACCTTATAGATAAGGGCATAGTGATTAGATGCTCACCTTTCATGACCTTGGACTGAGATCTCATGATTGATAAGGATTTCCGCACTAATCTAGATCCTATCCATCCTTGATATGATCCAATTTGGCCCTTTTCTCCTATTGCTTTAGGTAAAAAGGCATCCCTTGTGATTGACATTGATTAAGTCAAAGTGTGAAGAAATTGTAGGAATTGTTGACTTCCTAGTGGAGGTTCAGTATCTCCCCCAGTCTTTTCCCATGCGTAGAGCCTCTAATTAAAGGCTCTAATTAGTATCCAAGCTTGTCAGTTTGGAAGGCAACTATCTATTCTTAGTAGTTCATGTAGATGCTCCCCACTATTTTGGGGGCCATAAAAATTGGTGATCCATAAACCTTGCGTTAGCAAAAAGACGCTGATACTCCATGCAAAAGAATCAATAATGTCAAATGGAAGGTGGGAGAGGGNTGCTGATACTCCATGCAAAAGAATCAATAATGTCAAATGGAAGGTGGGAGAGGGTAGCCAACCTTCCATCCTAGCCCAACAATCCACAAACTGGGCATGCTAGCCTTGCCAGCACAATGTATTATAATGCATGGTGTGCAGTTTAGTTTCATGGAGGCATGCCACCATACAACTTTCAGTGTGCACTAATTCTTTTAGAGTACTTCTTTTGTAGGGGATACCCTATTCCTTGCAATTCCATGTTTAAATCTTCTCATCATCCTATGGAGTCAATGCCAACCACTTCTTTTTCCGCCGTTGCTCCATGTTGGACTATAACTCATGCCAGCTCTCTATAGAATACTTTGCCCATTCCTCATCCTTGTGGCCTTTCCTCACCCATCCTTTCCTCCGGTTTAGTTGCTCCCTCCACGATGTCTTCTATCTCTGCTCCATCGTAGATTTCATCCTCTTCTTGGCTGGCTACCAATCACATGGCTTCCCAAATGTTGGATATGAATTTTCATCGGTGCATGACCCGTAGTCACTTTAGGGAGGATGATGCTTAGCCAACTTAGGACGTGGAACCTATTGCAGATGCTCTCTTCACTGCAATGGAATATGAATTTTTTGCATTGCTTACATTGATTGAGAGGGGGGAACTGATAATGGTTTGATGGAACTACGTTGGATAACTGTTGGATTGATGCCATGGAAAAGGAGCTATAACAAATTCACAAAAACACACTTGGAGCATTGTTCCTCGTCCATATGGTAAGCTTGTTATTGGGTTAAAATGTGTGTTTAAAATTAAAAGAAATCAGTATGGTGAAGTAGAAAAATTCAAGGCTCGTCTTATTGCCAAAGGATATCTGTAGCAACAAGGTAGAGATTTTGATGATAACTTTGCTCCTATTTCACAGATGGAATTCATGAGAATCTTTCTTGCTATTGCCGCACCTGGCCATGCGATTTATCCACTAGATGTGGCCTTTGCATTTCTCAATGGATTTCTTAATGAGGAAGTTTAGGTGAAGCAACCACCAAGTTTCATTGATGAAGAAAAGAAGAATCATGTTTACAAACTTTATAAAATATTATATGGGCTTAAACAAGCTCCATGTGCATGGTGAGCACGTATTCATGCAGTTTTTATGTAAGAAGGCTTCACCAATCTTCAATGCCAAACAACTATATACAAAAAGGTATCTTGTGATGATTACATTTTTGGTTGTTTATATGTAGATGGCTTAATCTATTTTTCATCTACAATTGCATTTGGAAATAATTTTCTTAATGCCATGAAAATAGATTAAGTAATCTACATATAAACAAACAAAACATGTAATCATAATAAGATACCTTTTTATATATAGTTGTTTGGGATTGAAGATTGGTGAAGCCTTCTTGTACTAAAAATGCATGAATACGTGCGCACCATGTACGTGGAGCTTGTTTAAGCCAATATAATGCTTTATGGAGCTTGTAAACATGATTTTTTTTTGTTTGTCAATGAAACCTAGTGGTTGCTCCGCGTAAACTTCTTCATTAAGGAAACCATTAAGAAATGCAGAGGTCACGTTCAGTTGATAAATCACATGACTAGCTTGTGCAACAATAGCAAAAAGATTTTCACGAATTTCATTTGTGAAACAGGAGCAAAGCTATCATCAATATTTCAACCTTGTTGCTAGAGATATCTTTTGGCAACGAGGTGAGCTTTGAATTTTTCCACTACACCATGTTGATTTCTTTTAATTTTAAAGACCCATTTTAATCTAATAATTGGCTTACCAAATGGACGAGGAACAAGGCTTCAAGTGTTATTTTTGTGAATTTGTTGTAGCTCTTTTTCCATGGCAGCAGTCTACAGTTTATCCTGTGCAGCTTAGACAATAGAAGATGGTTCCATAAGACCATCATCATTCTCCCCCATCAGTGTGAGCAATGCAAAAAACTCATCATCCATTGCAATGAAGAGAGCATTTGAAGCAGGTTCCACATCTTGGGTTGGTTGAGCATTGTCTTCTTGAAAGTGACTATGGATCAAACACTTGGTGAAGTTTGTATCCAGCACATTGCAGGCTGGATGATATATAGCCAATCGAGAAGTGGGTGGAATCTACAAAATAGTGCAGGTGGATGACATTGTTGATGAAGCAATTGTCGTAGAGGGAATGATGGGTGATGAATGACCACTAGTATGACATAGTTGTAGAGTATTGGCTTGTGAATTGATAGGGTTTACATCCCAACGTGGAGCAATGTTGGAAATAGATGTGGATGGCAATGATCCCATAAAATGAGGAGACCAACAACTTGGAGCAGAAAATTTATCAGATGTAAATGAAATATGGAAATGCCAATATGGATGGCATTGAAGACCTGACCCAAACGTTGAATATGGATGAGAGTCACTTGAGACAAAGGAATGAGCCTGATCATGATACATTGATTGGTGATGTCCAATGCTTTTGTACAACAAATGAGGATTGGAGAATTCTTGGCCAACAAATTTGGAGCATGGCTGTGAAATAGAGGGTGCATTTGCTAGCGGATGGAAGGAAGGAAGAGTGGGGTGTATTTGCTGCTTGTGTAATCCGCAATGATGACTGTGGCTAGGATGGTTGGAGAGATGAACAGGAATTATTATATTGCTGCGGCAAACAGGTGATGGTTCTTGTGGATTGATGTAATGGCAGGTTATGGTTTCTAAACCAATCATTCAAGAGTGGCTGCAAATTGGATTTATTGTTTTTACCGTGGCCTTTGAATATTTTGCTAGTTTTGGTAGGGCCCTCCACCAACTTGTGTTGGCCATCAAATTTGTTGTGAAAATTGGCAGTAGATTTTCCAGGACATTGGCCCAATTTATGTGTAGATAACTCGTCTTTTTGTGTTATGGGCTTGTTTCCATAATGTTGTCATGTTTCCTCCATCACTTATCTTCTGGGGATCAAAGAAGCAAACTACAATTGCCCTCTCAAGAGCTGAAGTAGAATACATAGCTGTATCAAACATTGCTACTTAGGCCATATGGATCCACTCCATTTTCACCAAAATGGGATATACTCTTGAACCTCCCATTTGTTTATATTGTGATAGCATAAGTGCTATTGCAATGACGCACAATCCTATTCATCATGGGCATTCCAAACACATGGATATCAAGCATCATCATCTCAAAAGCTTAATCCAAGAAAACATACTTAGCATGGAACATTGTGTAGCTGAAGCACAAATGGTAGATATTTTTACCAAGATTCTGAGTTGTGAGAAGTTTGAATCTTTCAGAGACTTCCTTGGAGTGGAACCTTTTACCATCATTTGGGGGGGGGGGGGGGGGGGGGGGGGCATGAGGGGGTTGCGTCTACATGTTTGTGGAATATGATGACTAGATATTCCACAAATGAATTAGATAAATTGTATCCATATATCTATTTTAAATAAAATAAGATCCTATTTATATAATTCCTATCTAATCCCATGATTGGTTCATCCTTTATTAAGAAGATCTTTAAATGAGATAATTAAGATCATCCCCATGATATCCTAGATTCATGCTTATCCCTCCAAATCTATTCTTGGGAGATCAAGGCTTGTATAATTGTAGTAGCATATATTCATTAGTAAGTGAATTTAAGAAAGTTTCACAAGAGGGTGTTTGTTTTAACTAAGTTCTTTATTTCCTTTTAGCTTAGATCATAGATCCAAGGCCCTTTAGATTTTTCAAGTATCTTCATGGTCTACTTGTAGACCATTTTTTATAAACTCCCTTGAGAATTGCTTGAGATCCCAAGTCAATATCTTCTTGTGTTTTCTTATTCCATATTTTTTGTTTTGTTGGGTGTGCCACCTTTCAAGTTTTTGATGTAACCATAAAACCCTGGTTTTCTTCTTTTTGACACTTCCAAGCAATCTCCTCTAGCTTTGACATAGTGGAGCCAGACACCACTAAGACCCACCCCTCCAAGATAGGAAGCTTCCCCCTAGTGTAGGAGTTGTGTGAACAACCTTAGCATTGTCAAGGCTTAGGGGTGTGCAAATAGCCTTGGGATTGGCAGGGCTCAGGGGAGGGATACCTCCTCCAGCACCCACAATAGTAGAGCAGCATGAGTCCCCACTTCAATGGTCAAAGAGATGTGGCCTTTTGTTCCCACCAACGGCTAGTCGTTTGCGGCCACTTTTTGTTTTGGCCTAGGGGCCTTGTTATGGATCCTACAATCTATTGTAACATTACTTTTGCCACAAATAGCATAGGATTCGATGACCCCATTCTAGGCGGGAATAGGTTTCTCTACAGGGACATTTTCATATTCAATTGATATTTTCTCTTCTTTAGATGGCAAGTCCAAAACGACCTTTTGCACTAGATTGTTTGGGGAGAACGACCTCCACATGCAAAATCTTGCAAACCCTATCCGCTTGTTTGACTCCATGAACTTGTCAAAGGTAATAAAGTCCTTGAAAAATCTTGTAGGGGTCTTCAAGAAGTCTATAGTCTAATGTTCACATGGCACCTTGGAGATCCACACCCAGATGGGAGCACTAGAGAACAATGCTGGATCCTGGTGCATCCCTAGCTGCTAGTGCATGGGGGCCAAGGCCCTTGCCCCGAGAAAGCATGACCCTCCCAGTAGCATGGTCCTTATCCTTCAAATGCTGGATAACAAAGTGCAGGAAGTCACCAGTAAGTGATCATACTTGCACATTACTTAGCCCCCACAATGTATTCACCTGGCGTTTGATATGCTCCAACTTGGGCCACACTCTGGAGGAAACAAATTTTCCAATGAGGCTCAACTCCATGGTGCATAGCCCCTCTAGTGGCAAACCCTACACGTGCAACCTCATGATCCTTTCAGTCCATGAGCAAGCATTGATACCTCTATCCCGAAGATGCTGGCTTGCAGCTCTCCCTTTTTCCACACCATGGCTGGCTACATCTGTCCTCTTCTCCAGCTCTCCATTATCCTTGAGGTGAACAAACGACTTTTCCTCCATGCTCCCATTTTCTTCTTGTGCCTTGCTTCTTCCTGCTTCCTTGTCTTCTTCTCGTTAGCTTGTATTTTGCCTTCCCCTTTGTGTCCATGCCTTCTTTTCATTAGCCTTCCATTAGCCACCCGTTAGCCCTAACTCACCTTCATTTTGCATAAATTTCTCTATTTCCACTATGGGGAATGACTTCTCAAGTTCCCCAAGTATGGCCCCAATCATTTCCTATAACTTGTAAGGCCATACATGAATGAAATGACTTGTTTTGGAGGCAATAAGGTTGGCATTCGATTTTCCTTGCAATTTTATCATTTTTCATATTCCTTTCTTCTCTTATTTACATATCTATCGCTAGTATCAACTTCCATTGTCAATTATCAATTCATTGTCANCATCTATCGCTAGTATCAACTTCCATTGTCAATTATCAATTCATTGTCATCAGTCATCAGTGCAACCAAATTATCAAGCAACCATCATATTAAATGCATTATCAAGATGTCTATAACTCATTTTCTCACTATCCAAAATTTCAGACATTCCAGAATTATCACATCTAAAAGATCAAGAGTTAAACTACATAAGTCAACAATTCAAGAAGAAGCTTTCAACATTATTCTAGAGAGATAATTGTGGAGAGAGAGAGAGAGAGAGAGAGAGAGAGAGAGAGAGAGAGAGAGAGGGTTCTGGGGGGCGGAGGACGTCCCGGTCTGCCACTCGGGTGGGCGCCGCGCCCTTTAACATCAACATTCAATACAAATTCAACTCTAAGTTGCATGGATTATCGCTCTTGATCTATCTTAGGCGATGTCAAAGTTTGAATTTTTGTTGACGTTTCAATTTGAAATTCATCAGAACTGAAAATTTCTTGCTCACCACAACCTAACCAAAACTTGTGGTATCATTGGTCTTTAGACCATGACTTGTGGTCAACTCATGGTATGCATAGAAATACACCACAAAACAGCTACCACTTGTGTTTATAAAAATCAAATTAAATGGTCAACCATGACTCAACCACAACTTGTGATCTTTAGGAGAAAATAAGGCAAATAGATCATGGCTTGTGGGATCATCATGGTCAACTTGCTGAAGCGTTAGAACCCTAAGTTGTCTAGGTTTTACTAGACTATGACTTGTGGTATCGTTGTGGTCCACTCCTTACATCATCAATTATTATTTTTTCTCTGTACTTAAAGATTGACTTGTGGTTTGAAGACCACAATTGCTATAATACCATAACTCGTGGTGAACAAATTTTTTTTTGGAGATTTCATCAATTTTCATCATCTTTCGCCACATCTTTGCTGCTTAAGTTTAAAACAAACATCATTACACTCACTACAATATCCATTAGCTTAAATTAGCTAGGATTACCTAGAATTTTGTGAATTTACATTTGGGTATTCATAATCCTTTGTTGGATACTTTGAAATACTTTGTGGATACTTTTGACTCTTTGAAATTTTTTTGTGGGTGTTTGTTATTTTTGTTATTAGATCATCTTGAGCATGGCTTCTAAGAAGAAAATAGTCCAAGCATTGACTAAGGACATTGAAGAAATGAAGAATGCATTCAAGGATATTGTGCACAAACTTGAAAAGTTGGAAGAGAAGAAAGATCAACCTCCATGACCACGGTCATGTAGGCAAGATGTGAACTCAAATGCTTCTTCACCTGGAGCTTCTTTAGCAAGGCATTCCTGTATGTAAGACCTTGAAGATGACATTTCTTTTGAGGAAAAAGGCTTTGAAGAAGATGACAAAACACATGAAATCCTTCATGCTCCAAGAGTTGAGTCAAAATGCTATGGGTCTAGAATTCTAAGAGTGAGGAATCATGAATACACTTGAAGATGTCAAAGGCATTCTAGTGAAGAAATGAAGATTATTCTTGCAAAAGGCTTCAGGCATGTTAATAGATTGCCACATGTTGAAGTGAAATTGTTCGATGGAATGGGAGGTATTGATTCTACATGTTGAAGTAAAATCCTTTAATGGAATGGAAGTTATTTATTCTTTTATTTCATGGCTCAAGACTTTGAGCAAGTAGCTTGACCTTGATGACGTTGAAGAGCATCAAAAGGTTTCATATGCTGAAACTAAATTGGAGGTTATGACACAAATTTGGTGGGAAAAGTAGAGCTATGCCTACCTTATGAGCAATGGTGCTCTAATTAGGGATTGACAACTTATGCAATCATGCTGAAGCAAAGATTTAAGAAGACAACATAGACAAGAAGTGATCCAAAGACTCAAGTATTTGAGCTGAGGTGAAAAGAGTGTTAAGGAATTCTACATGGAATTGTGCAAAGCCTTCCAATAGGCTAAAGTGGATTGAAGTGAGCATGAACAAGCATCAAACTTTCTAGGCAGATTGAAACGGGAGTGTTAGGAAGATCTTATATTCTATGAACCTTAAACATTAGATGAAGCTTTTGAATTGGCTCTGAAAGCTGAAAAGGAGATTCATGGCTACAACAAAGGTACCAAGATTTCTAGAGGCAAAGATTCCAAGACTTCTAAAGGTTAAAGGAGAAGGACAATGCCAAGGAAGACACACATGAGAGACAAGATAAGAACAAGGAAGACCAAGGCCAAGCTTCCAGAAAGGAGTTCTTCAAGAAAGGGAAAAACCAAGGGATTGGCAATTCTTATAAGATTCAATGTATAAATTGTGGTAAGATGGGACATAAGTAATGAGAATGCAAGAAGCCAAAGGTATCAAAGGGCAAGGAACTTCAAACATTGGAGAAAGGAAAGACTTCAATTGAAGGTAATCCTAATGCACCTAAAATTGAGGATATTGTCAAAGTCGTGATAGTGGAAGCTTTTCCCCCTTTTTTTTTGTGAAAAGGTTAGGCATCATATTAAAATGAAAAACATTTACAAGAAACATCAGCATGGAAGGATCCCAAGGACATGGTAGGTCAAACCACAACCCCCTACGTTGGGGGAGGAAAACCTCCATAGAAACAAAAGCAACAAATAGAAACAAAGTATCTCCTTGGAGATGAAACTTGCATAAAAGGGGGGGCTTGACCCCACAGACAAAACTGGCCCCTCCCTAGGTGCTTCCGAGCATTACATTCAAGACCATACACTAAAAACCCCAACACCTTCATAGGGAAACCCCACTTCATCTTGGTAAAAGAGATCATCCAGTAGGTCGTTGTATCTCAGTGCAAGGGCAGATCACCTTCTCCTGGGTGTGTATGATGTCTAGGATTGCCTAAAAGTGTTCTGTCACGACAATTGCAACTGTCTCTTGGAAATCCTTGTACTTTGCCTCACACTCCTATTTGGCTTCATATATAGTGGCCTTATCTAGATGGAACTTGGTGGAGGTCGTCGGGATGCATTGCCTCAAACCAACCTAGGAGACATTACGATTAATGCCCATGACCTCGTAAGGGTAGCATCACGTGTGGAACCAACATCAGGCATTAGCCTTGTGTGCGGCCATTTGATTTTTCTGGATTTGTTCCTCTTGTAGGAGTGCCCTAACTCATTGTCTTTCTCTTCTCTGCAAAGTTGTTCTTGTTCTTTCTAGCATAGATCCTCTCTGATCTGCATCCTTAGTTGATCGTCCAGAGCGCTTCTTAGTGCTGCCTCTTGCAACTACTTCTAGCGACTCTACTCTGCTATTGTTTTTCTAAGCTACCTCTCATGCTCTTGGCACCTGTGCCTAGTCTCCTCCTTGGACTACCTAATCTCCACCTCCCAACAAGCATGCTCCTTGGTCCTAGCCTTGATGATGGCTCAAAGCAGGTCAACCTCAAACTTGCCTTGAAGTTCCCTATGAGCTTGGTCCTTTGTGGATTGGATCTACTCTTGAAATGACGACCAATTTGTGGCAGAGTCCTACCAGTCAAGGTCCTCCTTGGCCCTTGCTGGCACCTTTTTTTCTAACCGTTCCCCTAGCATAACCCTAGCCAATGAAGACAACGACCACTCCTGAGAGGGTTTGCATCTCAAATACATCCTCCTGACAAGGGTGGGTTTGGATGGTGGTAGCTCAATCGGCTGTGTTGCTTTCTAGAGAGCCAGAATTAGATTGGTATGTTGTCCCCTTTTGCCCTATCAGAGAGATGCTAGGAAGAACTTTGGTAGGTTAGGCAGTTGGCCAAGCTGCATGCAATGGAGGAAGGCAAAATGCACCCCTTGAAGTTTCCACATATTTCCTAATTGAACAAAAGAGCACTTTACAAGCTCTGCAGCATTCTACTAGAAAGGAGGTAGGGTCGACTTAGGGACTTGCTCATTCCTAGTCTTAGGGACAAGACCTAGAAAGAAGCTTTCAGCATCTTGAAGCCCTTGGCTTGAAGGCAACATCATCTCTCCCGCCACTAGAATACAAAGGTACTTAGTGATCCTAGCCTTAGTGAGCTTGATGCAGACTCCTAAAAGTGGTGAAATCGCTGTGTGATTGTGAAAAGGAGGCATCTGCGAGGTTTGGGTCCCCAACCAGAAGGGGGAGTAGGTCCTTCCATCCCATTTCCACCACTAGCCCCCAAAGCAACTGATTAGTCCCAAGGTTGTGATAGTCTTGCTTGAAGGTAGGTGTGAACCCCATGGTAGCCATTGCCTCTTGCCAGAGCCATAACACATGATGAATGGTGCTAGTAGGTGAAGGCAGAGGCATGGTTTGAAAAATATATTCATTCTTGGCTTGCTAGAGTGTCCAAAGGATTGGCCTGAAAGGAGAATCTCCTTGTAGTAGCGTCGTTATTGTCAAGGCTGTCTATACCACATGTGTGAAGGGGCACAAAGACATGAAATGTTTTGCAATTTCAAATGCAACATGACATAGTGGAAACATGTTATCAACAGGGAGCCTGTGCTCCCAGAGCAAAGCCTGTATCGATAGTGCTCCTTGAGTAGTTAGCCATAAAAAAACATTTAATTTTCTTTGGCAAGTGGTTGTGCCAGATTTGCCTCCATCCCTGGGCCATGAGGTATTTACAATGCATAAAGTCACGTGGTTGAGTGCTTAGTAATCCCATTTGCTCAATATGCTGAGCGGCTATGCAAGAGGTGGGAGTCCTAGGGACTTATGTGCCAAGTGATGTATGTCCGCCTAAGTATGATAACCCAATGTCTCCCTAATTCATCATGTAGCAGGTAGTTGACAAGTGTTTGGTAGCCCATTATTACAATGTCCTGAAAATCTATAACATCCAATCCCTTGAAATTTTGAGGTCTTGCCACATTCTCCCAGTGCACCAAGTGCATATGGTTATCCCTGTTTTCCCCAAACTAGATAAAGTGGTGGACAATTTGGTAGATTTTGGCGATGACCCCTTTAAGGGGAACGACAACCAAGGCGGTGTACCTCCTGATACCAATAAGACAAACGAAGCCAAGAGCATGCTTCCTTTTTTAGTTAGAAAACAACATGTCTAGTGTTGCACTCTAGTTTGTACTTATTGTATTAGGTAGCTCCAAGTAGCTTTGCAGTGCCATGCAAACATGGGCACTCCCAGGTAGGCATCTTGTAGAGATCCTTGCAATCTTCCTAAGTTTTGACATTTGCGGCCTCAAACTATTATGTCAATGCAAAAAAAAGTGAGTTTTGGACTTTCCCTAGTTGACTGTGAGTCCAATCTCTTTGGACATTCTTTGGAGGGCTCTAGATATCACTTTCCCCAGTTGGTACGGCTACCTGGGTAACAAGGATTGTATCATCTGCATAATGTTTTGCAATCCGTATGGCCCCTTCAATGTTCAGGTCACAAACCCCTTCAGTCTTACAATATGTATTCATGGTGTCCATGGCAATAATGAAAAGATATGGACACAAGGGGTCCTCTTGTATTAAGCCACAACTTGGGGAGGGAAATCCCCACAACTGTTAGTTGATATCAAAACAATAGGCCCCTGATGCCTGAATTTGGATGCACAATTCGACAAACTTTGGGTGGAGCCCTTTCCTCAGTATAATATCTTTAAGTGAAGCCCAATAGATGGTATCATAGGCCTTAGCAATATTGAGTTTTAAGGCACATACATGGGAATTGTGCTTTTTGTACAAAGTGCATAATCTCTTGCAGCAAAAGAATTTGATCCTAAATATACCTACCCTTGATGAAACTAGTTTGTTGGGAACCCACCAAAGATGGCATTAGTGGTTGGAGTCTGGTCACAAGAACCTTAGTGAAGAGCCTAAGCAACATATTATAGACTCCAATTGGTTTGAAGTGGGCTGGTTGAATGGGATTAGCAACCTTTGGAATTAGGATAATTCTAGAGAAGTTACTTTCATTTTGAACCTATCCCCATCTGAGCATGAGATTAAAGGCATTGACAATGTTGTCATCAAGGATATAAGAAAAATATCTGAAAAATTCCATTGGCCATCCATTTGGCCTAGGGGCCTTATTAGGTTGTATAGACCTGAGAACCTTAGAAATCTCTT
Source organism: Gnetum montanum (assembly GCA_015680685.1). Classification (NCBI taxonomy): domain Eukaryota; kingdom Viridiplantae; phylum Streptophyta; class Gnetopsida; order Gnetales; family Gnetaceae; genus Gnetum; species Gnetum montanum. Next base: position 156,576 of record MNCI01037967.1, read on the forward strand.
GTTTGGTAACTGGCGCTAGAAGCTATTCATTTTCTTAGGGCTGAATAATCTTGTTTGTGGATGGAACTAGGAAGGGATCTCTCCTAGTCTAGATACCGAACTAGTATTGTTGCATAGCAATGGTGATGGCTTTTTCATTATGCACTGTGTGGTCCCCTTACATGAGGCTATGAATTCTTTTGGCTTCCTTGTTAGCCATGGGTGCAGCAAAGAAGAATTTAGTGTTTCTTTATCCATCCCTTAACCATGTCATATGGGCCTGTTTCTTCCAGTATTGCTCTTCTTCCTTTGACAGTTGCTATAACTGATGGAGGATATCATGCTCTTCCTCATCTAAGGGCTGTCCTTGCTCCTGGTTGTTTTGTATTGCACGCATGCATTTGTTTAAATCATCTTGATATTATTTGAAAGCGTGCTCTCCCTTCCACTTGGCCCGAATCTTATTTTTGAGAGTGGCTAGTCTAGCTTTGAGAAAATATCTAGGGTCCATCCATGCTGGGTACCCCTCCTAAATTTCATATATAAGGTTTGCTACCTAGGGCCTGTTCAGCTAGGATCTTTCTAGTTTGAATGGTCATGGCCCAAGCTTTTCAGGTGCGTTGAAAGAACAGAGAAGCACCCTATGATTAGAGGCCCTTCTCTCAAGCCCGACCATGTGTATTTCATGAACCAACATTAGTGCCGAATTGGCCAAGACTCTATCAATCTTTTTTTTTCTTGGGAAAAATTCAAGTTATATTACATCAAAAGTTAATATACATAATGTACAAAACCAAACCCCCCAAAATCAGGGGAGACTAACCTCCCCTTCTCCCTAAGCAAAAAGAACCCCCCAGCCCAAGCAAGCCGAACAAAATTCCTTGCAAAGGGAGCTAGAAGACAAACCCCCACTCCCCAAAAGATCGCCCCTGGACAAAAAGCCCCTAGCCATCAAACCTGTAACCCAACCCAACCTGTGTTGCATTTCAACAGAGTTCCACCCCTCCTGTACACCCAACAACACCTAAAGTCGATACGATAGCCTAGTACATGGATAGATAGCGCTCTTCTGTATGTGAATGGTGTCCAGGACATCTCTATGCGGTTCAGTATCAACAAAGGCTGCCACCTCTTGAAAGCTTTTAAAGGCCTCCACTGCCTCACTCGTTGATGCTCCATCGCCTCACTCCCCAGTGCTTTGCTGCCTCACTTCCCAACGCTCTGCTGCCTCACTTCTTGGCGCTCTGCTGCCTCCCTCTCCTCTGCCTCCTACTACCATGCCTCCTCCTCCAGCTCCTGTTGCATCATGTCTCAAAGTTTTGCTTCTTGCTTGTGTCACGATGCCGCTTTGGACAAATCTCGTCGAATTCTTTCTTCTTTGATGGCTGCCTGAATGGCCTCAGCCTATTGCAAAGTTCAAAGTTCCTACTCATGCTGGAACTCTTCCTCCCTCCGACGCCACCTTTTCTCCTAAACAACCCTTTTTACAGCTTGCCCTTGCGCCATTGCCTCGGCACGTGAGCCCCCAAAGGTGAAAACCACCCCCTACTCACCTGATCCTTTGTCTCCTTCTCCAACACAATGGTCAACAGGGCCTCGCCTTGCGTTGGAACATCAAGCATTGCACCCCTTGTGGCACCCCCCATCTCCTCCTCGTGCACATCCTCTCCCTCCTCCCTCGACACCCCCTCTAGGGGTTGGCTCCTCCCCTTCGCTTGTCAAGGCACCTCCGATTCAGAGGAGATGTCCACAATGATTGGTGAAACACATTGGGATAGCTAGCTGTAAACAACATGAAAAGAGGGGTCCCCTCGCTGCAAATGAGCATTACCCCTTGTAGCTCTTCACATAGCTAAAATGAGACTAGAATGACACCCATGCTGCTACCTCTGCAATAGGGCTAGAAAGAACCAAGGCAGGTTGGCTAGGCATCCCCGATGTAGTCATCTCATCAAAGTGAAGTGAACCCCCAACAATTTCTATGCATTCCCTGAGTGGACAAAGAATCTATTCACCAAGACCACCGCCTCCTACCAAAGTGGCTCCAGAGTTGACTTCGGCACCTGGCCGCTTCTTGTCTTAGGAATGACCTTGGAGAAGAACTCATTTGCATCATGTAGTCCTTTGCCCCACAGAGGGACCTCCTCCGCTGCAGCTGGCACATGGAGCAACTGTGCAATAGCGGCCTCTATGAGCTCAACGTAGGTACCCCAAAACATCGTCCACTCCCCCACCCAGTTGGTGAAGAATAGACTGTCCTCCAGCTTGGGATCCCCTCTCAATTTAGGTAGCACCTCGGCCCACCCAGCTTGCATCACGAGTTGCCACAACTTTGAATTCCCCTTAAATTCATCACACAACAGCTCAATGGTTAGCATGACCCCCATCGCAAATAGAGCCTCCCTCCACAAGCACACTCCCTCAACAGTGATTTGCCTGAGCAACGGTAGCAGCACCCCCTGAAACACCTGAAAGTTACACATGTGCCACAACCTCCAAAGAATGGTTGTAGCCTGCGACTCCCCGTTCAGCATTGTCCCTACTAGTAGGCTGGTTGCTTTCCAAACCTTAGACATAACTTGGTCTCTTCCTTTTTTTCTATTGTTCTAGGTGTACCAACATCCTCTTACCTCCACGTCTACAAGCTCAAAAGTTTATAGGTATATTATGGATTTTTGACTATTTGGAGGTCGTTGAATCTCCCCTAGTTCTTTCGCAAAGGAACAATTGTTGGTTGAAATCTCCAATAAGGATCCAAGTCATTTTGTTAGGGAAATTTTCCACAATTCTAAGCAGCTTTGCCAACCTAGTGTCTAGTCCTTGTGGCTTGTAGAAATTTGTTAGCCACGAACTTTGCGAGGCATCAAGGTGGTAATGCTCCATTGAGAAGAATCTAGTAGTTGCATAGGGACCCTAGCAATGGTCACTAGTCCCCTTGCCTTCCCCCTCGAGTCCAAAAAAATTGTATTCCATCCTTGTCATTGTGTCGATTGGAGCTTTGTCTCTTGCAAACACACAACATTGGCCTTCTCAACTTGTGTCAATTCTTTAAGGTACTTCTTTTATAGGGGGTACATTGTCTCCTATCGTTTCATGATAAAATATTCATGGTCTACTAGTAGACCTTTTCTTGTATAACCCCTTTAGGGTTGTATGGGTCCCGAAATTCATTTCTTTCTATGTTTTCTTCAATCGCAGTTCTGGGCTTGTTGGCCTACTCATCTTCTTTGGGTTGGTGGCCATAGTGAAGCATGGTCCTCCCCTACCTAGAGAGGTTGAAAGATTGGTTCTAGAGGTGGTGGTCTAGAGGATCCTTGTTTGACTGAAACCTAGTCCCCTAGAGGTAGAACTTGAAAAGTCGAATCAAAGGGGGTGGTTGGGGGTGTTCCCTCATCACCAAGCCTATCCATAAGTGGGGAGAAATGGTTCTCCTAACTCCCCCTTCCTTAACCAACCCCCCCACTATTGGTGAGAGGGAGGGTGGGGTGAAGGAGGGGG
>MNCI01037971.1:5384-45408 GCA_015680685.1 Gnetum montanum
GTAGACCTCAGATATTTAAACAAGGTAAAATTACACGAGTAAACACTTCGTAATAAAGCTATCCTAAATTCAATATCTACGAATTGTTCAAACTTCTAAGGCTCAAACAAGCAATATCTTCAAGACAATCCTATTATGCTACCAAAAATTGCTGCGTAAACTACCACGTACGAGACTCCATTTTGACTAGATAATAGATGGCAATGATTGCATTCAAACAAAACCTTTAAAACACTTGATAATTTCTAATTGAAATACCAAGAGAATTCACTTTAAAGATAAAAAAAAGCTATTCAGGTCCCATCAAAATACCAAAGATTCTCTGAACCCTCTCGACTACTGAATTGTTCAACGGCGTGACTACAAACAGAGGCTCTCTTACAACAATCCCAATAGCAGTTCCCACACGTTGCACAATAACGAAATTTACTACTAAAATGCTCTTAAGGCTTTTAAACACAAGCGCTTCTATGGCAAAATTTTAATAGAAATTTCTATCGGGCAACAAGAACAATAAGAGCAATCTAAAAATCCCAAAATTACTTGCCAAGGATGATACTATCTAAACCACTAGCTAAGCAATTTAAACAAAACAAAAAATGAAATGCATAACTCACAGGACCATGACAAAGAGGCTGAAATCTTTATTCTAGCAAGCCATCTTGCAAGCAATCTTCTTTACAAATCTTCTTTGATGTGAGAAGTGATGATCCAATGTTCTTCCCTTCTTTTTTTCTTCTTTTTCCTTTTTTTCTTCTCCCCCTAAAGCCTTTTTATAGGGTTCAAAGGTAGGTAGGGAAGTTACATATTCAAAAATATCTCACCTAACTTTTCTCCCAAGTAACTTAGCCAACCAATGAGGAGATTACTTGCCCAACAAGTTAGGAGGTTACTTGCCCAACAAGTTAGGTAAGTTACAACAATTTTTGGGTGGTTGCAACCACCAAAGAGATAAAAGAGGTTGACAAGTGGCCTTGGTATAAAATTAAAATATAATGTTTATGTCCCTTACAAGCTATAGTTGTAACTTACTCCATACATATATGTCCCTTTTATTTTGCTTCTTTAAATGAGATGTCAAGTTTAAAATATCAAAAATATCTCAAATATTTCTCCTAACTTCTCTCTTAAGTAATTAGGCTAACCAATCAGAAAATTACTTGTCCAACAAGTTAGGAGAAGGTTAGGTGGTTAGGGAGTTAGGAAGTTATGCATAAAATGAGGAGCATTTTATGCTAACTTTAATATAATGAGGACTTTATAGGATAATTCAAAACTGCAAATTTTTAATGGGAAATAATATATTTCATAACTGGGGATAATTGGTGGCAAGTCTCTAAATCAAGGCTTCACATTATAGGTATTTTAATGGTCATAATATGTATATATATATATTTTGGTTAACTTGTTTTGGTGTTTAAACCACCGATACTCCCGTGAAGTTATAGATTAGTGATAATTTCATATGTACTTTGGTGCAAATGTAAGCGGCAAAGTTTGTGGCTAAAATATTTGTCTTCCCTGGTAAAAATTACGCATAACCGTGGGCACCATCGGATGGTTTATATTTTTTTTTACATTCCAAACCTTTGCACAAAATCGGTAGAAACTGCCACGTACTTTAACCCGTTCCGGTGCTAACTCCTGCGATCGCGGATTGTTGAACACGGCCACACCTATGGAATTTAACATACAACACCGACCCTGGCTTTTCTCCTTTGTTCTGTGCAACTCGAATCCAAAATATGTCTGTTACAGAAATATCAGCAAAACCATAAGCAAGAACGGATTGATAATGCGGGCCTTTCTGGCTGTTACTGGTGCTCATGGTTGCCAAAAAAAAGGGGTACAGCGGTTCATTATTTCCGGCGTGAATTCAAGATCCATATGGGTGCCCCACACGACGGAAGTTGTGCTGCCTACAAACGAAGAAGAAACCGATGCATCCATCCGCCATTGGCCGTGCCGTATATGTGGCCCTGGGTTATCAAATCTCCTCTACGTGTTGTGCAAGTGTCTCTGGCAACTGCGTCGGTTTAACCAGCCCGCTTAGGGCGCTGATAGAACAATCTTGTTGCCATAAATTGTGCAGAAATACAAGAGTGTAATTCTGGTTTTAGGCGGAAGAAGAAAATACTGATATTTTTGTTTCTGTTTTCTAGCCACCGTAGCCCCAAATTTTAAACAATGGCTGCCCTAAAACATTTTTTTTTCTGCAAATTTTTTGCCCCCTTTCTTCCTGATTGTAATCTCTTTGCCACAAAAATAAATTTCAGCAAGAAACTTCGGCTTTAGGATGGGTTTATTGTATTTTCGTGACGATTTTCTGACTTGAATTAAAACCGCTACCATTACTGNCTCCCCTAGTCTAGAGTGTAGTCAAGTGTAGTCCACTGGAATAACCTTCAAAAACCTTCATAACGTAGCACTAGCATTCAAATTAGCTCCAATGCACTTCCAACAAGCATAGTTAGCAAAAATGCATCTTTGTTGTAGCCCTTTTTATCCCCAAATTTTAACTACACTTGACCCCACTCCAAATAGTGGACAACATAATCCCAAAGCGTAGTCTTCAAAGTTGCATTTTTTCAGGTACATTGTGGTCCTTTCAGAACATGCACATGTAGTTGGTAGTGTAGTCATAGTTTCAAAGTCTCATCAAGTCTAGTTGAATATAGAAAAGAATAACACTACTTACCTTAGTGGAGAGCATATTTGGGTGGAGTGTAGTCCCAACTATCCCACTACCACGTGGTAGCTGATCCACATTTCACGCTAACCTTAGGCCTATAAATACCCTAGCCCTCTACATTTTAGGGGTTGAAAAAATTGAAATAATGTAAGCAAATTTGGAGTGCATTTGGCATTTTGGCAAGTTGAGGCATTTGCAAATTTTGGATTAGCATTTGGCAAGGTTTCACATAACTGTAGCTCATCATAGGACACTATAAACCATCGCAATCTAATGAACACTATAGTAGTCAATCTAGCAAGCACAGACACCATGGTAGAATGTCAATCTTTGTGGCCAAATACCTTGAGACTATGACTACAATATCCACTATACTTTTTGTACATTGTGTCCCTTCTCACCCCTTGTGAAGTTAACTATGCTCAACCCCATTTGGGGTGGTGTCCCGTTCTCTCTCACTTTCTTTTTGTGCATTTTTAGCATTTTTTACTAGCATTTTGGCATTTTACCTACATTTTCTGCTACTCTCATGCACAACTGCACATTGACACCTTCATTTTGCACTAAAAACCCTTAACTAAACTCACACTTGTTGACACCGTTAACACTATGAACACCACACAAACACTTAGCATCATTTCGCATCACATTTGGTAAGTCCCTATTTGATCGATAAGACCATTTTGGCCACCCTGTCTCCACCTCTAATAGGCCCTCATGTGGACTCAGGGTTAGGACAACGCACCTATAGACCCATCAATGTTTCAACCAAAAAAATTTTTAGCTACTACAATTTTCTAGTACTAGAAGGAGGGCTAATCCATTTCCCTCATTCAAACTTTGGTGGTGGTTGTCTCTCATTCTCTCTACATCACTGTTACTAGCTTCAAGTTCGTGTAGACCCAACATCCCTATGGACATGCCACATGTAGCAGTAGCTGGATCTTAGGCTAGTGCAAGTGTTTTCTACCAATCATTTGGTGTAGACTAGACCCCATCATTGGTTCCCATGGAATCCCACATAGCAATCCCAAATCATTCATTCCTATACTTAGCTAGATTCTAGGGTCTTCATAGAGAGAGTAGTTAGCTCTCAGCATAGAGAGCATAGTTAGCTCTCAATGTAGAGAGTGTAGTCTCCAGACTTAGCCATTTTTTGTAGTCCTTAGACTTAGCCATTTTTTCTTGAGCTAGTTATTTTTTCTGTAGTTTAGAAACTTAGCCATTTTTCTACAATTTCTAGACTTAGCCATTTCTGGCAGTTTTTAGAGTTAGCTATTTTTTCAATAACTTTCAATGAGCACTATGAATTCTAAATAACCTTCAACATCAATCCTAAGCACACTTGCTATCGTACTTACTATATAGGAAAACAAGATTGACCACCTTGCCAATCCTACCATGGTAGAGCTGAGGCAATCCCTCAAGCAATGTGGCCAAGATCTTGAGTATACTACACTAAATTATGAGTAATATAAGTTCATCTATATAAAGGTCTAGGTAGGTATATTCAAAGACCACCTAGATATGGAATCCAAAAGGAGCTACAAGCTAGTCCACTAAAATGAATAGGAGTATGTCCCCTCCTCTATTCACTTCATCCTACTTACTAAATCCTCCTAGTGGATCCTAGCTCAGCTTATCCAAAAAAGTAAGTGTGAAGTAGGAACTAACTACGAGGAGCCCTTACATTGGATGGAGAATAAGTTCAAGCTCATTCTGAGCATGTGGATTTCTTCCATGCTTCCTTCTAGTTGACAACCCCCAGTCTGGCCCTCTTGCAATCCCATCCACCTATCTTTTTTGAGATAGTTATAACCCTGACATCACCTTCTAGGTCAATGCCTATTGTAGCAACACTTCAAATGTATCATACCTATCAAGATGTGCTACCTCATGTTACCTTACCCTTTGTGGCATTTTTGCAACCCACCTAGTCATCTTTACCGACAACCATCATACCTGCCCAGCCTTATGTTCACACTATGCATGCCTCGTAGTCCCAAAAACCTCAAGCATCTTATGTCTTATCTATCTCATTGGCACCCTTAGTAGTGGTCCAACCCATGCACACATGGCTAACCCTGGTCACCAGGCTTGTAGCATAACCAATGTAGCAAGCATCTCAGATGGTCTCACAACTTGCAGTCAAGTTATGGACCATTCAACCAGCATATCGGGTAGCATAACCAGTGCATCCCACTATAGCATCCCACAACCTATATCAAGCATTCCAACTAATTTAGACCCTAACAAAAGAGGTCAAGCGGTTCAAGACTGCCTCCTCCGAAATAGTTCATGTAGTGGACTTTTACCAGGATGACTTGATAAATCCTACTATTCCACCATTAACTTTGCTAACTAGGGTCCTGCTACCCTAATTCACCAAGTACAATGGTGAAGGGAACCCTAATGCCCACCTAATGACCTTTTGGTTTGAGTGCCTATTATTGAAGACATGGCCACATGGCATCATATGTGTCTTCACCATGTCACTCACCAGTAAGGAACTAGCCTAGTACTAAGTGTTACCGAGTGCCTCTATCTCCTCTTTGGAGGATCTGTTAAGTTAATTCATCATGCACTTCAAGTACAACTTGAAGCCTAAAAATACCCTTTTAAGTAGGGCCATCTAGAGACCATGTAGAAATTTATCCAACACTAGAGCACCCACTAAATGAAATCCATGAGCCTATAGTAGAGATGCATCTTTTGGCCATCTTCAAGGATGTAGTTAATGACTTTATCAAGTTAAAACTATACAATTTAGGCCCGTAGTCCTTGAGCCAATCCTTTGCCCAAATTAAAAGAATATAGGATGTGGTAGAAGTAAGCAAGGACCTAGCCTACATGGCCTATAAAAAATTACATGCCAAAAACAACAAGGACAAGGAGAAGCAAAATACAACCATGGAAACTATGGCTAACAAGGCCAAAATGGCTAATCCAAAGCCAACAACTAGGCCACCTAAGGACCTAGCCAACAAAAAAACTATTAGCTCTAGTACAATAACTAACTAGCCAATGGCATCAAGTGCCATAGGATAACCCACTTCAATGACCAACTTTGAGTGCAAGGACTACTCAAAGTATATCCCATTGCTCCTTAAACCTTCAAAAATGCTAGACCACCTATTGAAGGCTAGACATATCCAGTAAAAGTAGATGTCTAAGGATGCTCAAAAAAGACATGATAGATATTGTGAGCTCCTAAGGAACCCTACATTAGCAACCTTGAATGAGCCTCTAGTATTGAAGCACTTTAGGCTAGATGGATTTTATCACTAGCACTAATTTCCCAAGCACAATACTAACTTTTGCATGGCCTTGCAAGATGACCTACAATAAATGATTGATAGAGGTGAGCTAGTGCTCGATGCTACCAACCCAGTGAGGCCTCAAAACTAATTCATAAGTGTATATAAGGATCCTATGAACATAGATGATGTAGGTTATGTCATTAAGGCCATCAGCATTGATGACAACCTAGAATTGGTGTAGTGGCCATTTGTCGTTCATGTGTCCTCTAGCGACATAGGGGCCCCCTTCACCTCCATGACTTTGAGACTCGTTTTCATCATTAGAGTGCCACCTTGGGCACCCACAACACCCTTCATGGTCAAGGTTCCACAACATGTCATGATAAAAATAGTTTAGCCATCCTTTATCATTAGGGTGATGCAACATGCTAACCCCTCACCTACTTGAAGTTTGGTAGAGGGTAAAACATCAGTCCCTTTTCACCCAAGAGCCAATCCTAACAACAACACTAATAGACCATCTAGGTGGTAACCTAGAAGGCCTAACAAGCATCTAGCTGATAGGATGATTAGACAACATCAAGAACAAAAGGTGCTAGGTCCACCAAAGTCGGTATCCCTACCTGTAGTTCCTATGTCTAAAGTAACTAGAAATGCCACCACCAACAAGCCACAATCGAGCACTAAGGCCCCTAATAGGCTAGGCAAGCCAAGCCTAAGTCCCATCTTTGAGAGATCCATCTCTTAGGTTGCATGGAGGAGGTCAAGGCCAACAAATTAGCAAATGATGACAAGGACTTCCTAGATGCATTAGTCTAGGTTAAGCAAGTGCTAAAGTAGAAGAACATAATGTTGAGCCTGTATGACTTGATTATGACCTCATCTACCCACTATGAAGTGCTAGTTTGGTTGTTAACCTCCATTCCTATCATAGGGGACATCCTAGAAGATGAGCATTCTAGCCATGCTATAATATTGCCTTCTACACCATAGGAATTGAGATCCACAACCATAGCATTTCATGACAATGAAATCAAGGTCAACCCTAAGAAGGGTTAGGTCATAATAATGTCCATATTCATCATAGTACATGTTGGGCAATGTAGAATTTGGAGAGTTCATGTTGATGACAAGGTGACAAAAAATGTCATCTAATACAATGTTGTTGACACACTAGGCCTCATTGACTAGATCAAACCAATAAAGATCATGTGCCTAAAGTCCTTTAAAAGATCATGCATCATCATTATGGGAATCATCACAATAGCCTTTGTGGTAGAGGAAGAATTCCCCACTACTACTAAATTCATCATTGTAGAGGAAATGCTAGGCTTTAACCTAATATTAGGAAAGTCTTGGTTAGCCCAATTACAAAACATTTCCTCTCCAATCCATCAAGAAATCCACCTTTCATATGAAGGTGGTGAGGTTATTATTCATGATGACAATGTAGCCCCTCTAGCCATTAACAACATAGACATAGAGCGAAGGTGAAAGGTAGAGTTCCCTAATGATGCATTTGTAGTAAAGGATGAGGATGAAATGAGTGACATAAACCCACTTGAACAAGAACATGAAGTTGACAACCTCCCAGAGTATGCTCTATGGGCTGAGTTATCCTTCAACATCACAAGTGAAGTTCAAGGAGTCTATTTCATAGTACAGTGTAGGCCCTACATGCCTCTTAATCCACACTGGATTAGGAAGCAACTGTGTGACTAAGGCATCCCTTTAGCCTAAAATGCGTTAGGTGCCTACCTACCCTTCACTTCTTCATACCATGCATTTCACCTTTTTTCATGTACATTACATTTAGCTTGATTATTTAGGTTATGCATCGTTCTGCTTTGTTTATGCATTTATTTACTTTATTTATGCATTTTTCGTAGTTTATGCTTAGTTTATGTATTTTTCTTAGTTTACACATTCATTCAATTTACCCTTTAGCAGTTATTAGCCTACACATAAAAAACATCAAATCACATAAAAATTGTAAAAACTAAAATTACAAAAAGAAGAGATAGCAACATATTAGGCCCAGAATGGCCTTAAACTACTGTTGGTCCTAAAACGACCTAAAACTATTGCTTGTAATTCTATCCTACGGCTTGCTATGGCCTTAAAATGAAAACATGTGGCCTACCATGGCCCTAAACTAGCAATGCATGGCCCAAAATGGCCTTACACTATTGCTGGGTCCAAAATGGCCTTAAACTATTATCGTGACTAGAAATTGCCTTAAACTAGCATTGGCCTTCCTGCTATGGCTTTAAACTAGCATGGGGCTTGTAATGGCCTAGTTACACCATCATCACATAGACTTAGCATATTAACTCATTGCATGATAACCATAGCAAATGCATAACAAATAAAACATAAAATATAATAAAAAGTTTGCACATTACACATTACACATGTAGCAAATGCATGCATTACATATCCTATGAATAGTGGTACATAGCATGAGTAGAAAAATACAACAAAAATACTAAAAATTCCTTGTAGTAGGGCTACATTAAGTCATGCTCAATTGGTGGCACTAGGTGGAGGTGGAGGCTCTTCCTCTTGCACCATGTCATTAGCGTCCATAAAACCTCTTGGTACATGCTGCCACAATTGCAACAAAATGAGTAGTTAGTAAGCAAACCTATAACATATAAGCTAATCCAAAATATGAAAAAGCATAAAAAAAATAAAAACTAATTTAAGAGCATCTTGCATTGGTGTCTTCTGGAGGCAAATTTTCAAGACCATCCTCCAAGCATCAGAGGATCTTGTCCTTAAAAAGTTGCATTCAATCCTCTTGGTCAAAGTTAATTTCCACAAGGTTCTTGCCTTTGTACATGGTGGTCCATGCAGGTAGGTCCATCAAGAAGGTAGCAGAAGAATCCTCTCCTAAAGGGGTGACAATCTATTACTTAGTAGATCCACCCACAACTATATGCCACACAAAAAAAATCATATGCTTGCCTCTCGTCAATTGCCTCAAGAAACATCTCGAGGTGGTGGAATTTGGTAGACTCCTCCTTGTACTATCATAGGTACAAGTTGCTCTTACATTTATATTGATGCTTGTAGTTCTTCTGGGTTTAGATCCACTGGTACATCTTAGTGCTATAATTCTTTCAATCTTGGTTCTTTTGGGTGAGAAATTCCATCTGCAACCGTTTCTCTATCACCTCCCAGGTAGCCTCATTCTTGCCTCTAAGAGCTAACCAATATTAAGCATATTCTATCTTAGAGGTTTGCCAAGTGTTATCACCTTATGACCTAGCCACTAGAAAGTCATATTTAGATTCAAGATCATTGATCTTCATATCTTGGCTAGTCACCCTCTCCTGAAGCTTGTGCATGAACTTCCATAGGTGCTCATTTGAGCACCTATAGAACCACAATGCCTTTGCATAGGAAAGTGCACACTTGTAGAGCCTTCCCCTTCTCAGCTTGAGGAGGTGCTTCTTTTGCTACCACCTTGATCATTACTCAAGAAGTCCTCTCTCTAGTCTCTATAATCAACACATATGCATAGGAAATTAGTACTAGTTAATAGCATAGCATAAATGAAAACATAAAAATATAAACATACATTAATATAAAACATTCATCTAACGAGTTACACATACTAAGCTACAACCTCTATGCACAAGCTTTGAAGCTTGATACAGATCTTCTTGACACTTATTTTTCCTACCTTAAGGGTAGTCTCCTATGTAAGATGTGGCCTCTTAATATTTTCCTTAGATGATCCCACCATCTCTACAATATAGTGATCTACCTTGTTCATGTCCCTAATTCCAGTTGGAGGACCCTTGCCCATGCTATCCTATGAGTAATGTGACTGCCCATGGGACCTTTAGTCATTATAGATAATGACTCATCAATATCTTCTAGGATGTCCTATGCTTGTGTGGTCATAAATAGATGCTTGATCGATGATTTGGATAGATTCTCACAGTCTTGGACCATACAACATCCACCATCACACATGATCAAAAGCTCCTTGAACTTCCATAGGTACCCTACAAAGAATGCAAAGTGGACATGAGACCTTGCTAAACCATAGCCTAGAGATCTCTGCATGTAAGTAAATGGTAATATAGGTAGCCTAGTTGAACCTCATGCCCTCCAGTAGCATCTCTTTCATCACCTATTCCTACTCCATCCCAAGGATCTTCCCTTGGAAGAGCAACTTCAAAAAGGCACAAGTATGAAAGAGAGGGTAGAGCTGTTGCACCTTAGGCACAAGCACATCCTTAATTGGTATGTCCTTGTGAGATTGGGTGGTTTTCAACAAGTCCTCAATCTTCCCTTTGTGGTCCACCTCCTTGCTAGCCTTATCAACAATCATTGGGCCATTAGTGGAAAGGCTAAAGAGGTTGGCAAAAAAGGCCTTGCTAAGATCAAGCACTACTACCACATTGTGCACTTGAGTGACAAACTACTTAACATTGTTGTTGAAGGAGTCAATGATGATGATTATTTTGGCCACCAGGATGCTTGGGCTAAGGGTCAAAAATAGGTCCATAAACCCTACATGCATGAGCCTAGCTATTAGTGCATCTAAGGCCTTATGGCATAGCCAGTGCTATGGACCCTTCATATTTCCATACTTCATGTAAGGGTGGCCTCTATGTGGCCTATGGTGACCACCATCACCTTGCCTGAAGAAACTGCTACTACAATAAAGATAAAAACATTTTAGGATCATGAAAAAGGAAAACTAACAAGCATACATGAGCAAGCACATGAGCTAAATATTGGATGCATACATGGCACAAATGGGATGCAAGATGGGGCTGGTATTGCAAGCATCTCCTTGATGTTAATCACACTAGTTGCCCACTCCTCATCCAACTAGTCATGGATCCTACACCAGTCATATGTCCTCACGTATCAAGTGGGATAGACCTTTAAATCAGACCCCACCTGCTCAAGCATGGCTGCCCAAACATTTGGGCTAGAAGAGAATACCTCCAAGGTGGTACAGGTCAAGGCTAGAGCATCCAACTCATCATGTAGGCCCTTCTTATTAACTTTGAACTTAGCATTAATAATGAATGATAAACAATGTGACATGGGTAAGTAGTTAGAAACAAGTTGTGAAAGCCAAAAAAGCACTTATCTTCCAGCACAGTAGATAGTCCTAGGTGGATTCTAGAATAGGGTGTGCACTTGTAGCATGATAAAAAGGATGTTGCTCTTGTTGTAGCAACTGAACCCTATCATGCACCATATTCTAAATATGTACCAAGAACTCCTAGGGCCTTTTCCTGAATCACCTTCCTCGTCACCAGTAGTAGTAGGCTCATCTGAGATGAACCTCAAGATGTCCTAGTTAGCCTTAGGCAGTAACATATCGATGATGGTGCTAGCAGCCTCCACTTCTAAGTGTTACCAAATGATCATACTAAATTGCTATAATAGGTACTCTAGGAAATCATGAGCCCCTAGTTGGAACCACACCACCTAAACACCCACCCGCATATCTAATGTAGGCATGTTAGGAACAAGCTAGCTCATGCAGCACAAGATACCCACAAGCTCCACAATGATGAAGACAGGTTTCAACAACATCCTACAACTGATAGGCAACAAGTGAAGTGTTACTATACACGCATAGATGCAAATTTTGGCATTAAATCATTAAAATTAGTTAGCAAAATTAACATAATACAACATGAACTAACAAACATTTTAAATTTTGGCAATGCCCTCTAGGGCCCCACAGGTATAGGGTATCAACCAACTTATTTGACACACCTTGTACTCATTGAGGTACAACACATTTGCATAGGATTAGCATTTTTTTAGTGGTTTCATAGGTTTAGCATCAGCATGCTTTCATAGGTTTAGCATAGTTATAGTTTGCAAGATTAGCATCATTACATTTTGCAAGTTTAACATTATGCATAGCTTGCAAAATTTTAGCAAATGTTTTCTAACTCTGGACTGCCTCTATGGAGAGCATAGTTCAAAAATCCCAAATTATTTTTGTAAATTTAGACTATTGCAGTGGAGAGCATAGTCCAAAATTTTCAAATTTTTTTTAACTTTGGACTATCTTCATGGAGAGCATAGTCTAGAACTACAAATTTTTCTAACTACCTAACCATGCTTTCTATAGAGTATAGTCCCTAAAATCTAACTTTTGAGGCTACCATTTTATCAAAAACTTGGCATCAACTAAGCCTCCAAGGTGTGGGGAGTGCAGTCTTGGCTACGATAGTAAGAATTAAAGTCTTATCCATTACACCAATGCTCTCTGCATACCACCCCATCATGCTTTATGCATCGTACCCTACTGTGATGTAGCAAGACCCATCCCACCATGCCCTACATGGCACATCATAATATAGCATCATGCATCATGCATCATGCCCATTGCACTGTGATTCATCCTACCCTATTGCTATCACTGACAAAATTCTCAAAAAGGAAAAGACAAAATACAGAAACACACCTTAGCACTGAGTGCCCTTTCCCCTTCCTTCATCGCTATTGCCCCAAACCTCCCATAAAAATCCTCATCCCCTTGGCCACTACCAAAATCCTCATGATGGGCCACCCTTGGCCACTACCAAAATCCTAATCCCCATGGGTTGCCCCTCAACCAGTGCACCCCCTACCTCCCATGATAACATTTTATCCCCTATTGTAGCTACACTAGCAAGCACCATAATTATGCCTTCAAAACCTTGGCAAAATCCCATGCAAAATTTTTCAAAAGAAGCTAACCAAAATCCTTTGCAACTATGTGAACCCTCCTTGCCATCACTATGTTGTGCTAAAATCATGAGTAGTGGTGGTGGCCCTACCATGGTAGGGCACATCATAAAGCCTATGCTCCAAATCCTCATAAAGACAAGAACAAACATAGTGAAAAAACAAAGGGAAGAGTGTAGTCAAGGTACCTGAGAGATGCCAACAACCTCCTTTCTTCCACATGCATCTATGGTAGGTCACCTAGTGCTCGTTCTTCCTCATCCACATTTGTGAGTCTAGGTGCAAGCATCCACTCCCATGCATCATCTTGCTTCAACTACGCTCTTTGATGGTAGCACGCAACAACAATAGCAAGAATATGCTTTGAACTTTACATTTGAAAAATTGAAAATGACAACTTACACATGGTAAAATGCACCTATATACACTCTTGGGATCATTTAATCACCCACCAACCTGGGACTATGGTCTACACTTAGTCAAAATTTTCAACTTTTGTGTGAGAGCATAGTCAGTTACACTTAGCCAAAATTTTCAATTTTTCATCACGTAGTGAATGCCTGAGTCGATCCTACTTCCCAAGCATGGCTAGCCTTCCCCAGAATGGCATGTATAATGTTTCTACAGTCTATTAAGATCTAAAATTAGCACATGTGGCCTACTGAGGCCTAAAATTGACACACACATGCTTATCCCTCTGTGTAGCCTTTATGCATACTTAGGCAAATTTTCATTGCATTAATTTTTATACATTTGTGCATATTAACTTCATTAAGACAAGTGCTACTTAAAATTTTGCTAGTTTTTTTTATAAGAACATGACATGGCCATGCATGAGTAGCTTCTCTCACCTTTGATCCTCACCGTGCCTCATGGTGATACCAAGCAATGCACTAACCCCATATTGCCTAGACCTTAACTCTACAACCTATGTCAAATACATAGCATCCATAGAGGCATGACTAGATTGGCCCAACTATCTAGTTAAGGCTATCGATCTAGAGTCAGGGGATGTTACAGAGGATCCCTTCATCGAGATCCCTATAAAAACACCCAATGGTAAGGAAAAAACTCTAAAATTGAGCTCCTTGTTAGATTTGAATGCTCTTGAGACATTGCTAAGAAGCTAAACAACATTAAGGCATTCACATGGTCATATAAGGACATGCTAGGCCTAGATCCTTGGCTAATACAACACAATATCATTCTCAATCCATACATTAAACTAGTAAACTAGAAGGTGTGCAAGGTTAGACTTGAGGTGGTGTTGGCTATCTGTTATGAAATCAGCAAGCTTTACCAAGCTGGTTTCATTCGAGTCATTGACTATGCAGATTGGGTCTCCAACATCATAGTTGTGCCTAAGAAAATAGAATTATATGCATTTGCATAGACTTTCAGGACCTGAATAAGAAAACCATTAAGGATGACTTCTCATTTCCCAAATCGATCAACTAATCGATACCATGGCTGGACATGCCTTGTTATCCTTCATGGATGGGTTCTTGGGCTACAACCAGATTAGGATCAACCTTGAGCACCATCTTAACACAACCATCATGACCCCCAGGGGTATGTTTTGCTATACCATGATGTCCTTTGGACTCAAGATTGTAGGAGCAATGTATCAATGTGCAATGACATACATCTTTAGCAATTACATGTTAAGCATGCTCAATGACTACATCGATGACATTGTTGATAACTCCAAAGTGGCTCACAATCATGTAAATGATCTAGACATAGTGCTTAAATGTTGTCTAAAATGCAATCTTAGGTTGAAAGTAAAGAAGTGTGTTTTTAGTGTCAGAATGGACTAGATGATCAATTTTGTAGTGTCCAAAGCAGGAATACGCATAGACCCCAACAAGGTTAAGGGAATAACTAACTTAGCATCCCTAGCCACCCTCAAGGAGCTATAAGGGTTGCAAGGTAGACTACAATTTATACACAAGTTTATCGCATGATTAACCAACAAGTTATAGCCAATGCAAGATCTGATCAAGAAATGAGCCCACTTCAAGTGGATAGATCAATGAGAACAAGCATTTGAGAACATTAAGCAAGATCTGGTGCAACTTCCTATGGTTCACCCTTTGCAAGGAGATAAACCTTTTGACATCTACCTTTGTCACTTTTGACACATCCATCACTTCTTTGCTTTGCCAAAAGTAAGATGATGGCATATAGGTCCCGATTTACTACTTGAGCCATGCATTAGTAGCCCATGAAGCAAAATACAATGATGTGAAAAAGCACTACCTCACCTTAGTCTTCTCACTCAATAAGTGGAGGCATTACCTTTTTTGTAGTTAAGTTAATATCATTTACAAAAATATTGTACTCCAAGCAATCACAATGAAAATCTAAAAGAGTAGTCATATTGCATGATGGAAAGCAATAATAGAAAAATTTGACCTACACTATGTTGCACAAGCCTTGACCAAAGTCAATCTATAGTTGCACAACTCACAACTTCACCCATAAATGATCAAGCAACTATAGAGTTGGAGTACCTTGATGAGCATGTTAACGGTGTTAGTTAAGTGCATTGTAGTCCTCTTAGCACATGCACATGTAGTTGGAAGCATAGTCATGTTCTCATAGTCTTGTAAATTCTAGCAAAAAAATGCTAAGCATAACATCACTTACCTCAGTGGAGAGCGTAGTTAGATGCAGTGTAGTCCCAACCATCCCACTACCATGTGGTAATCAATTTTCATTTCATGCTAATCCTAGTTCTATAAATACCCCAGCCCTCTACACTTTAGGGGTTGGAAAAATTGAAGCAAGGTTAGGAAATTTGGAGCACATTTGACATTTTGACAAGTCGAGGCATTGGCAAATTTTGAGTTAGCATTTGGCAAGGTTTCATGCCACTGTAGCTCACTGTAGAACACTGTGTACCTTCTCATCCCTTTGGAAGTTAACTACGCTCAACCCCATTTGGGTTGGTGTCTCATTCTCTGTCACTCACTTTCTATGAATTTTTAGCATTTTTACTAGTATTTTGGCATTTTACCTACATTTTCTATTGCTCTCATGCACTACTATGCATTGACATCTTCATTTTGCACCAAAAACCCTTGACTATGCTCACCATAGTTGATACCATTGATACTATAAACACCACATGAATACTTTGCATCATTTGTCATCTCATTTGGTAAGTCCTCATTTGATTGATAAGACTATTTTGGGCACCCTATCTCTACCTCTAGCAATCCCTCATGTAGACTCAGGGTTAGGACTCTATGCCCATGAACCCCTTAGTGTTCCAACCACCAAAATTTTTGGTCACTACAAATGTCTACTATTTTTGCAATATGTCTTCTCCAAGGTCAAGATGTTTCATACATAGGCAATACATCCTCCCCAATAATTTTTGCACTTAGGTGAGATGTCTCCCCTATGATGTCTTCTTCTCAAATAAGATGTCTTGACTGATCTGACTACCAAAATAGCAAGACATATTCTCTCATCTTATAACATTTCTTGCTAATCCTAGGCCTTTGCTAAGAGATATTCTTGCCCTCTAAGAAATCTTCCTCAAGCCCAAAACTTGTAAAACTTATATATTGGGAAACAAAAAAGGATTAGAAGAGGTTTTCATACATTAGCTTTCCCACCCTTCAAAAGTGAACTCACATGAATAGGGAAATAGGGGTTGAACTGATTTCCCCACTCATGAGGTTTGGTCTCATGGATCCATATAACATCATCAATGGAATAATCCTTCCAATGGATCGAATATTCATGCCTCATGACTTCTTGAGTGCTTGAAGCTTCCCTTTTCTTGAGTATGATTAACTTATTCTCCATTAAAGGCTTGGATTGATCAATAGCCCCCTTCAACTCATCAATGCTATCTTATATGGTCTCCTCATCAGCTGGTCCATGATAGTGCATGATATTTGAAATATTAAACATGAAAGACATATCAACATCACTTGATATATTAATATTAAGAGCATTATATTTGATCTTAGCCTTGATTTTAAAATGCCCTAGCTTCTTGGCTTTCAATTTGGAGAAGTTAACACTTATTAATTGCTTCTTCTTCAGGTGCACATAAACCAAGTCACCAACCTCAAAATTAGACTTTCATTTACTCTCATTTCTCTTGAGAACTCTCTCTTTAGCCTTCTTCTTAAGATTTTATTTTACTTATGCATGAAGATTCCTCATCTCTTGCACAAAATTAGCACTAAGTTGAGCTTCACCATCAAAGATCTTCCAAGTGTCCATCATCTTTTGAAAAAACCCATAGTTTACCTTAAATGGGCTTTTGCCAATAGCAACATGAAAAGAATTATTATATGAAAACTCAAAATGACCCAACAAGTTCTCCCACCTATTTATCTCTCCATCACATAAATAGCTCAATATGGTTGGCAAGGATTGATATAGCACCTCAATTTGGTCATTATATTGTGATTGATATGCATTAGAAAAATTCAAATCTATCCCTAAAATTTTCCAAAGGGATCTCTATAAGTGAATTTTGAACTTGGATTCTCTATCACTAACAATATTTAAAGGATTACCATGCATCTTGATAACATGCTAGAAAATAAAATTTGCAACATGAGAAGCATCATTCATCTTCTTACATGAAGTAACATGTTCCATCTTGGAGAACTTATTAACAACAACAAAAATTACATCATTTCCACTATTCGTCTCTAGAATACCACTCAACAAATCCATAGACATACTTTCCCAGGGACATTTGGGAATTGGCAAAGGCATATAGTATCCATCCACACCTTTACCTCCTTTGAACTTCTAACATGTCAAGCACTCCGCATATTTTGAAAATTTTATTACCATACCAAGATAAAAAGAGTGCTTACTCAAAATTCCAATGTTATATTCTAATCCAAGTGACCTGTCATGCCACTATACTACTTTTCTAATACAATATTTTTCCTAAAATCATAGTTAGGAATACATACCTTTCCATTCTTAAATAATAGTTGATATTAAATATGATAGTTACTTCATTGGTCTATCCTACTCATAAATGTCTCTTTGAGGCTCCTCCAAAGCTATCCAAAATTGTTATCATGGTCATACAAAGAAGAAAAATCATCCATACTTTCCACATAAGGTACGTTGAAATTAACCACATGCATCAACTACCATATTGGTTGACAAAATTGAACTCCTATAACTATGCAGTCCACTTCATGTGCTTTCCACTTAAATTATGTTTTAAGTTTAGAAATTAAAGTGCTTTATGGTCTGTTATCAAATTGATCTCCTTATGTAACAAGTAATGTCTCCAATGCTTGATTACTTGAAGAATATCATACAATTCATTCTCATATATGCTATAATTTTTTCTTCCTTCATTCAAATTTTTTGAAAATAAATGAATAGGCCTACTTCTTTTGAAAGTACCCTACTAATGGCAAGTCCACTTGCATTTACCTTGACCTGAAAAATCTTCTAAAAATATTGAATTGCAAACACCAATTCACTAGTAATTTCTTTTCAATAAGACAAAACTCCCTTTGTTTTTATTATTGAAAGCATAGAGGCATAGAGGCATAATCTATTAGAGGTACATCACATTTTGCAACATCATGAAAACCTCCAATTTTAGATCTCTAGAAAACTAATGTACTTTATTGGGTCTTAGATGAGGATTAGTTATCAAACATAATCTAGTAACTTCCCTAGAATAAATAAAATTTTTTAAAGCTTCTCCATCAATCAAAACATGAATCCATTTTTCACTAAGCAAACATCTAGCCCCAACCTAAAAAAAAAATTCTATTAGGGTGATGACCTCTATTTACATTTCTCATGAATGCATAATAATTTAATTTAGAAACATCCTTAATTTTTGCAGCATTAGGATTATCTCTCTCCATGGTTTTCACATCTTTGCCCTTGGATGCCTTGTGAAGTGGACATTCCCATTGCTTGTATCCTCATTCTCCACACTTAAAGCATTAAATTTTTTATCAGATTCTACCTTTACCCTTGCCTTCCTTACCTTGGTCCTTCTTGGCTTTGCTCTTCTCATCACCTCTTTCAATGTTCTTATCATAACCACCCTCTATTTTTGTATCCACATAATTTCTTCTTAGTCTTGAGTATTAAATCATAAGACTCATTATGAATTTTTTGCTTATAAAAGATAACTCCTATTGGTATGTCATTTTGATACCTCCTAAAAGAATTAAAGCTTGCTCATATTCTTCCTAGTTTACCTTATCTTGATGGAATAGATCACAAAGTTTGATGTAGAATTATTGGACATCCTTGTCACCTTGCATTAGGAAGTTTTCCTTTATAATGGTTTCTTATCTATGATGATATTTTTCAAATTTTCTCTTTAACTTGCATTTCATCATATCCCAATTTCTAATAGGTTGACCATTTCATCTATGATAACCCTAGGACTCCTTTTCCTACTATGTAGAAGCAATACCTTCTAATCTAGATTTAGCAATAAGTATCCTAAAGTTATTTGATATCTCTTCAAACTAAAAATTCTTTTTAAGTGTATTTAGCCAACTCAAAAAAGCATTGGTATCATCTACATCATTGAAAGTCTTCAATTCCATCTACATAAGTCTTAAAACACCTTTGAATGCTCTAGAAAGTGTTTTCTCATATTCCTCCTCAAGCTTTCTTAGAGAAGAAGTTTTTAATACCATTGGAGCCCTCAAATTTCTCATCTAAGGAATAGGATTCCTTTCCATTGAAATCATTGGCTGATGGTTTTCTACACTCCCATAGTTAGATTTTCCTTCCTTTTCATCTACTCCATATTCACCTAGTTATGAAAATTCTCCATATGAATCTGCATGCTTTTCACCTCTATGTGTCTTGATTTGGCTAGGACTGCAATTCCTTTCTACCTTTATGCTAATTTCATCTAACCAAAAAACCATCATTTGGAATGAAAACTTAATTCTTTTCCTATTTTGATTTAGAGCTGCACTTTTTTTTTCTTAGGTGCCTTCTAAAATTGACAATATCCTCAACCAATTTGGAAGTGAAAATCAACACAAAACTAAGCTTCAAAGCTAAGATTTGATCACAAAGCTTAGCATAAAGCTCTAATACCAATAATTCTAGAGCAAGTTCACTTCAAAAATAAATCATCTTCATGTACTTACTGTAGATATTATACAAAGATAAACCTTTTTGCTAAAAGATAAGAAAATTAGCTATCTTCAATTAAATTATTAGAAGATTACAATAAGATTCTCAAAACTGACAAACAACAAGAACCTATCATACTTAACTAATATTTTAGAGCATAAGGCTTGAAAACCACATATTGTTTATTCTTAATGCAAGACACAACCAATAGAAAACCCCTTCCATAACCTGGGACTAAGATCTCAACTCACATGCAAGACATAAGAGAATAAAACACATAGACCAGCACACCATAAGTTGATCTTGGAGTTTCTGTCACCAATTGCACTCAATCAATGTGCTTATCCACACTTTCTTGCTTCGCTCTTCACATTCAAGACCTCTCTCTCTTACTTGTGGTCCTCAATAACGATGAATACAATAATATTCATAACAAATTGGAAGACATGAAACCTAGAAACCTTTCCTCAACTTAATTTGAGGCTCTTCAAATGTTTCCCATGTCTTCTTACCTTCTCCCTAGCTATTTTCATTCTTTTTCATCTTGTTTTGGACATTTTTCAAATTGGGATGAGTGTTTTTGAAAGTTTTCTTTGCCATATTGACCATCTCTAACCTTACCATGATGTCTCCTATGAAAACCCAACTCTTAGAAAAGACATACTATTTTTGGAAGACATCTTCTCTTAGGCCATGATGTCTCATGCATAGGTAATATTTGTTGCATGTAGGAAAGATGTCTTATGTAATGCATCTTCTAGCTTCAGGAGACATCTCTATCAAGATGTCTTCTTCTTAGATAAGATGTCTTAATTGAGATGACTATCAAAATAATAGGACATCTCATCTTCTCTTCAAATGTCACCTATTAATTCTAGGCGTCTGTCAAAATGTCCTCTTGCCCTTCAAGAAATCTTCTTCAAGCCCAAAACCTACAAAACACACACATAGGAAAGAACAAAGGGAATCAATAGAGGTGTTTCTAAACTACTATTGATATAACATTAGATCGTATTATAAAATATAATCTTATATTAAATCACCAAGAATAAAATAAATAGTTAAGAAAAGGTCCTAGGTTCAAAATACTAGGGTATTATACTTTGTTTATGCTTATTATTTACATTCTTAATATTCTATCTAGCCTACATGAAATTCTCATCAAAATAAGTCTTCTAAGTATCTTATTATTATGAATGTATAACTTGCTTTATTACTACAAGTAAAATTTACTCAAGCTTTTTATAATTTCTTTCAAGATTTCTTTTATTATGTGATACATCCATATATTTTTTCTTGATTCTTTGGCTGGCTTTGTATGAAAAATGTTTCGATTTCTATTTTTTTCCTTAAGAAGAAATTCTAAGTTGTAATAAAAAATGTAAATGATGATGATATCATTTCACTGATTCCTATCCAACTTTCAACTCCTTAATAAATTCAATTCCTTTATGAAAATAAAAAATAAAATCAATACAAAAGTTACCTTAAGGTTTTGTGAAAATAAATGAAGAATATTAAGTAAATCTCTCAAGGTCATTACAGATGAGAAGATTCAAAGTTTTTATCCATTCTAATAATTGTTAATCCATATTTTGAATACTACTATCTACAAAATGTTATGCTCAGTTATGATCTTTAACAATGTATAAACTATCAAAATTATGTTATCAATAAATAATTTTTATTTATTGTAAACCTATTATTTTATTAAAATAATCAGAAACGAACATTGAGTCTTTTGCTACAAATTCCATAATATCTCTACCTAAGAAATAGAAAGGATGATTATGAGATAACTTTATAGTATCATAGTATGTAATATCTCTAAGGATAAAATAGCATATGGCAAGGAAAGCATAATCATGGTGGCATAATAATTTTATCTAAATATACTATTTATGATCATCTATTTTTTCTAAAGCACACAATTTCAAGAGATTTCCTCACCAACTTTACATCACCACTAAAAGCTTTACCTCTTCATCCTATAATGTTTGTTATAAAAAATTTTATAAATTTATAAATTAAAAAATCTATAAAACTAAAATCTTACCAAGCTTAAAAAAATCCAAAACATCAAAGCTATGAAATAAACTAATGTTATTTAACAAAATAACTTTATTTTCAATTCTACAATCTACATTAAGCAATCTACAACATAGAGGACATACGTATTTTATCAATAATTTTTGGAATACTACTTATTTGTAATGACTACCATGATGCTAGCATTTAGGTATGCAATAATATCCTTTTCACATGTTACCTTAACTTTTTTCCATTTTTCATCCCTTTTTGCAAGTTACTTTCTAGTGAGATCTTTCATGATCCAATATTTTGTGAATGTACAAAAGTGAATGTGAATGTTAAAAAATCAAAAATGTTAATTTGTGAAACTAGTAAGAGAAATTACAAATTTTAAATAAATAATAAAAGACTTGAAAATTTGAGTACATATAGATATTTAGGAATAAAATGCTATTAATGTTATAACTAGAACATTGTATATCATAATGGGTTACAAATGGTTATGATGAAGAGCTTCCATGGATTCCATAGTCTAAGCTCTCTTGATGTCACAAAAATAACAAATTTGAATAAGAAAATCAAATGAAAGCTTTATTCTTACTCAAATGGAGAAATTACAACTAAAATGAAGCACAAATTTCCAAGGATAGACAAGATATTCAATCAAATTCTCACACTCTCACATGGATGCTGATCAAGGTACTTAGCCAAGAATATTTCTCTCTACTCTTCTCTCAACTCACCTCTCATTCCCTAAACTCTCTTAACTAAAATGAAGGCCCAAGAGTTCTATTTATATTTTTCCCCCTTGTCTCTTTATCTTTCCTCTTTAAATTTAAAATTTAAATCCTTAAAAACTCATAGGAAATTGTCTAGTGTCCATCTAGGATGTCTCGAAGGAGAATGGGATGTCTCATCCAAAAGTGGATATTAATAGCTTGGAAGTCCCGAAATCATGTAGGAAATCTTGGTTGGGATGTCTAAAATGAAGTTGGGACATCTCAACTACATTTAAGATGTCTCAACTATAGTTGGGACGTCCCACCTATAAGGGAAAAATACAAAGATGTTTTTTTTAAGGCTTGGAACCTTCAAACACCTCCAAAAACGTCTTCATATCCTCCAAAACCTCCTAAAATTATCAAACTAGTCCCAAACACTTCCAAAAATGTGAAAATGCAAGGGAAAGATCTCATCATTAGAGATATGTTACATTGACCTATTTGATGTTCACATTAGCACTATCCTCCTTCAAAAGACTCTTGGTTCCTCACTTAGGATAGTTGTTGCCCTATCACATAGGCCACAAGTCACACACAAAACAAATCACAACATACATGGAATGATTAAATTTCACAACATTTTGTTTCTACCTTCCAAAATTATTTCACAAACACATATAAACATATAATAGAATGTATGNAGCATGCACTTATGTATGTCATACATACATTCTATTATATGTTTATATGTGTTTGTGAAATAATTTTGGAAGGTAGAAACAAAATGTTGTGAAATTTAATCATTCCATGTATGTTGTGATTTGTTTTGTGTGTGACTTGTGGCCTATGTGATAGGGCAACAACTATCCTAAGTGAGGAACCAAGAGTCTTTTGAAGGANTTCATTATTAATGTCTTTACCAACATCAATGATGACCTTTCTACTATGACTACCATCATAACCATTATTATCCCATATAAAATTAAATATATTTCCATCATTAGCTTTGCTTTAACTAAAAATGGCATTAAAAACAAACTATTTGTATAAAGAAAAATAGGATTCACAATGTTATCATAATCATTACAATGATCATAATGCACATCATTCCAATTGAACAAACTACTCTTAAGCTAAAGTGAATGACTAGCAACCCTCACACTAGCTTCAACATGAGAGACATTACTACCATCAACAAGGTTAAGATTAGACTCACTTACCTCTCCTTGACTTCTCCCATCCATCATTGGTTCAACTTGATCTTTAACATGTGGTTGTTCAATCTCATCAAAGCTTGAATATTCAAGGTTCCAAATAGACGTTTCTAATTCCAATGGCTTCTCCTCTTTAAAGGAATCATCAGAAAACTCTTCATCTCATCTTGAAGGTGCCAATTCAAAAGATAAAATCTCCTCCATGTATTTAACATTAATTTCATTAAAAACATCATGAAATAAATCATTCTTACACATACCTTGGCTAGAAGACTCACCTATCTCCCATGTGATAGCCTCAACTTGGCTTAAATATCATTTCCATTTCCACAAGGTATTGAAAAATTGCAAAAAGAATGAGGTTCATATCTTCTAGTGCTTCCTTTGATCTTCCTTGATCTTTACCACTCCTTTAGCTTTGATACTTTACCTCCAACAACTTCTGAGGTAGGAACTCTTCTTGATCAATAGTGTACATCATATTGGACCTTGTAGATCTCTTGGTTCATTTGATGAATCCCTTAGTTTCCTTCCTTAAAATATTGAATTATTGAGCATTCCTTTGTCCAATAATAAATTCTTTAAAACTCCTTTTCTTATTGATCTCTACTTCATCATATCTTTCTTGTTCTTCATTTCCTTGATTAACATTCACATTTCCCATAAAAATGTAACAATTAATTTTTGTTATATCTTCAATCACAAGAGGTCTACTTTCATTGGAGGATTCTTCCTTTTCTATTATTTGGAGTTCCTTTCTCTTGGAAACCTTTGGCTTATTACACCCCCATTGTTTGTGTTCCTCCACCACAATTGAAGCATTAAAGGTTGAATGCATAGTCATTTCATTGATCATTTTCATTCCTAGAGTAGTCTTTCTTGAAATCTTAGCCCTCCTTGAACTTCTCTTACTTCTCCTTTATGTCTTCCTTGGCATTTTCATTATCCTTCACTTCATTCTCACTTTTAAAAACTTTGAAGTTCTTGCCCTTAGAAGATTTAGGATCTCTAGTGTCGACTTGAGGTTTCCTTTTAACCTTAAGAGCTAATTCAAAAGCCTCATCTAATGTATGAGGCTCATAAAAGGTTATCTCTTGTTAATTCTCTCTTTTCAATTCTCCTTGAATGTTGGATGCTTGTTCATAATCATTCCAATGAACTTTTTCAAGCTAGAAAGCCTTACAAAAATCCATGTATCAGTCCTTCACAGTCTTATCATCTTTGATTAGGTACTTTAATTTTTTATGACCTCTTGTCTATGATGAGTCTTCTCAAATTCTTGCTTGAGCATGAATCACGTTAAAGAACAATCCTTAATAGCAATACCATTGTTAATTTGTAGTGATGACTTTCATTCTCCCAAATAAAAGTGCTATTACTTCCAATTTGGTTTTAGCATAAGATATGTTTTGATGATTTTCCACATCTTCAAGTTCAAAGTACTTGTTAATTATTTTTAGCCAAGAGAGGAAAGAATTAGTTCCTTCAATGCCATTGAAGAATTTGACTATAACATGAGACATCCTTGAAGCATGATTGAAATATTTTTCAAGAGTAACTTCAATTCCTTCACCTTGCTCTCTTTGAGACTTTAAAGAAATTTCCTTTTCACTTTCTTAGGAAAAATGAAACATTTATACTTATTTTCAACACTAAGAACATGAAAGAAAACATCATCTTGAGCTTCTCCTTATACAAAGTATTCATCTTCAAAAGGAATATCATCTTCAAGGAATGTCTTAAAGAAGATCTTGATGAATAATGTCATGAATTGTACCCTTGATTGGATGCTTTTGGTGAATTAGCTTGTTGATGAGTGGCAAGGCACCCCTACACCCAACCATATGAATCACTAAGGCATTTACATATGATCTAATCAAATTACATGAACCTATAGTTCTCTAGTATACTAGCTCTTCTAGGAAGTGAAATGAGCATTAAGAACATTCATTGTCTTCCCAACTACACTTGTGAGGCTTAAGGGTATGGTTTAAGTGTAATTAAGGTATATGATTTTTTATCGTTTTATATTTTATAGCTTTGATCACATAAAACAAGAATAAAAAGTAGATTAATTTAAAATCTAATGTGTTATTTCCTATCTAGCTTAACATAAGTAACTATCCCACTTTCTTGAACACATATAGTGTTGTTGGGCTACCAAAAATTAAGCATTGTTGGGTTACCAAGCACTATATGTATGCTCGAAGTGGTCATGCTTATATTCATTAACTACTAAATAAATTACTTAATTTAAATGTATTAAAGTAAAAATCATGAAAGTAAAGTGCATAAAAGAAAATATCAATCTATTCTTAGTGCTACAAGGATTTTCAAAAGAGTTCATTTTATTCCCATGATACTACTACACTTAGGTATGTCAGTGCTCAAACAAAAAATAGAAAATTCTTAGACTCCTTCTATGGGCACTCAGAAAATATTCTAATTCCTTCTGTAGGCACTTAGAAAATATTCTAACTCTAGAGAAAGTAAATTGCAAGAGATTCGATACTTTGACTAAAAATTGATCAAAAACTAATCCAAAACTGACTCAAAACAGGAGTCCAAGTGCTATATTTATAAGCTAGAGTATATACCCCAACATTGAATACTTGACATTACAACTAGACCCTAACATTACATAGCTAACCTTGCAACCTCAACCTCACTTACCCAATGTTGTAGTCACTAGAAAACATGATTCATCATACCCCCATGAATAAATGAAAACTCGTCCTTGAGTGTAGAAGAGCAGGAACAAGTTCTTTAAAGAATATATTGGGTAGGTATGGGATTATTGACTAACATACAACTAACTTAGATGGAACATACAAACTCTAACTGCCCAAGTGTATGGATTTACAACTAATAAGAGAAGTGAACACCCTAGATAACGTTGACATCCAACACCTCTTGGTAGCATAAGAATGAGAGAGAAGATCCAACAATCTTACACAATCCTCATTTTCTGGTACTACTGCATCATCTTTAGTGAAGATAGTCTCACTTCCAATCCATGCTTTTCACTAAAATCACAACAAAATCATGAATTAGTATGCAATGTGTAACACATAGCGGTGAAATTCCTTATCTCATTAATGGTTATACTTGGCTAGGTTCTGATTGTGATTGATTAGTTCCTTAAGTAGTGTTAGTAGGAAGGTTGACAAATAGGGAAAAATAGATAAGTGGTTCATTAATTTTGAAAAATTTAACACAACGGAATATTTGAAGAGGGTGTGAGAATTCACAATAATAAAAAAGAAGGTTTACTAAAAAGATGTTGTGAATATGTGCACAACTGGATGTCATTTATGGGGTAAAAAAAAATAATTTGATTGTATGAGTGTCTAAGGATAAAGAAATTAACTAAACTAACCAAAAGATATGTAAGTGGATCCTTCCCTAAGCAAGCACAAGCCTTTTATGCCCTTTCATAACTTCAAACCAAAGAGTTCATGGGCTATGTGGATGATTAATGGTTACAAAAGTTAAGTATAAAACCCTAGATGAAACTAAGAATTTCAACTAATCAAACTGGGATGTCGAACCATAACATGAAACCAACAATGAGGTGAGTTATGGAAAGCATAGATGGATGAAAGAGAGTGTGGAATGGAGTTTCCAGTTATGGTCACATGAAGTCCCTTGTAGATTTTGTAGTTAAATGACTTGATAGGATCCATCCTTAGTCTAGACCAAAATCAACCATGTTCAGTGACTTCGCATTGTCATTCTAAGACCAATCCATCCCCTGAGATACAAGAGTGCTCCCATTGTCATTCTAAGACCAATCCATTCCTTATTAGAGAAGATGTAGGAAGTAAGGAAGGGCCTTTGTTAGAGGGGATGAGTTGCATAAATTATACTTGTAGCCTATTTATTTTTTCTAAGGGGTGTGCTTCGAATTCACATTGTGTTTTTTTGTTTGTTTATTTTTTCTTCATTGAAATGGGAACCACACCATACAAAGACACATGCATTTATTTTTTCCAAGGGGTGTGCTTTAAATCCTCATCATTTTTTTTGATGAGAACCATACTATGCAAAGACACATGCATTTATTTTGTCCAAGGGGTGTGCTTTAAATTCTCATCATTTTTTTTCATGATAACCACATCATGCAAGGACTTATTCAACTTCCTTTTATTGGTCAATATGAAATGGTAAGAAATCCATGAAAACACACATGCACCACAGCAAATAGAAAGGCATAAAGAATATCGAATCCCCTTGAAACCACACCCTATTCAAACCTTTGAATCCTTCCCAATTCTAGAAACTACCAAAGTTACAAAGTTATTAAAGTTTTATTAATGAAAAATGGATTGCACATTTTCAAAACAAGGAAAACCATGGAGTTTGTGGATGGGTGGATGTTGTGGGCTCACTTCTTGTTGAATGAAAAAGAAACCATGTCCTAATTATTTGTAATGAAATTCAAAGCTAGAAACCAGTCACCAAAAATCAAATAACAAAGTAGTACATACCACCATCAACCAACGTATTACCAATGTACTTGGCAATTATTAACAAAAAGATAGAAAATCACACCAAATAAAATAAAAGCAAATATTAAAGAAAGTGTAAAATATTTAAGAAATAACAGATTTACTAATGATGCTATAAAAAAATTAGAAGAGATTAATAACATGGAAACAAAAAGATGTAAAATAAAAAATGTGTAAAACAAAAAGTTGTAAAACAAAAAAGTTGAAAAACTAAGGAGTCACTTATATGGTTAACATGTATGGCCATCTCCCCCATGACTAAGTTGAAAGGAGGAAATCTAAAATATGGAGCATGGTTGTCCATTTTGATGAGGCTTTTGTTGTATTGGTTGGCTTATGGTCATGGAAAGGCTTGACTTATTGTATGTTGACTAGCTATTTCTTATTTGGACTCTCAGGTTTGTAGATCATCATGGTCCTAGAAGAAAAAGTCTTGTAAATAATGTAAGGTCATTCCCACAACATTTGAAACTTAGTTTGTTGAGGTACGTGTGTGAGGTTTCAGTAGAGAACCTTATCTCCTAGTTGAAATTTAACATTTTTAATTTTTAGGTCATGAGAATTTTTGTTATAGGCCTTATGCAACGCATTAAATGATAGGGCTACCAATCAATTTTTTTCTAGCAAGTTGAGGTTCATTAGTATTTCCTTTTTGGCTAAACATAAGTCAAGGTCAAGGTCACAAGCAATTGAAAGTGTATGGAGCTTGGATTGAATAGGAAGTATTGATAATTTTCTATACATGAGCTCATAAGGAGAGTAGCCTATAGGAAGTTTCCATGTTGAGTAGTAGGCCCAAAGGGCATCATTGAGTTTTGTATTATAGTCCTACCTGTACTTGCTAACAATTTTTGTTAGTATCCTTGTGATTTCCCTATTGGTAACCTCATCTTGACCATTGGCTTGGGGATGGTAAGGTGTTGTGAGTTTACGTTCAACCCTGAAGAGTTGCATAAGCTTCTAAAAAGTAATGCTCACAGGGAGAGTAGCCTATAGGAAGTTTCCATGTTGAGTAGTAGGCCCAAAGGGCATCATTGAGTTTTGTATTCTAGTCCTACCTGTACTTTCTAACAATTTTTTTAGTATCCTTGTGATTTCCCTATTGGTATCCTCAACTTGACCATTGGGTTGGGGATGGTAAGGTGTTGTGAGTTTACGTTCAACCTTGAAGAGTTGCATAAGCTTCTAAAAAGTAATGCTCATAGGGAGAGTAGCCTATAGGAAGTTTCCATGTTGAGTAGTAGGCCCAAAGGGCATCATTGAGTTTTGTATTCTAGTCCTACCTATACTTGCTAACAATTCTTGTTAGTATCCTTGTGATTTCCCTATTGGTAACCTCAACTTGACCATTGGCTTGGGAATGGTAAGGTGTTGTGAGTTTACATTCAACCCTGAAGAGTTGCATAAGCTTCTAAAAAGTAATGCTCATAGGGAGAGTAGCCTATAGGAAGTTTCCATGTTAAGTAGTAGGCCCAAAGGGCATCATTGAGTTTTGTATTCTAGTCCTACCTGTACTTGCTAACAATTCTTGTTAGTATCCTTGTGATTTTCCTATTGGTAACCTCAACTTGACCATTGGCTTGGGGATGGTAAGGTGTTGTGAGTTTACGTTCAACCCTAAATAGTTTCATAAGCTTCTAAAAAGTAATGCCTATAAAGTGAGTTTTATTATTAGAAATTAATGCATGTGGTACACCAAATCTATTTACCACATTTTTTTGTACAAACTGAGTGATAGTAGAAGATGAATAGTTCATGATGGCTATTGCTTCTGCCCATTTCATACAATAGTCAATAGCAACTATGATGTATGCCTTTCCATTTGACATGGGCATGATGGGACCCATGAAATCAATGCCCCAATTGTCAAAGGGTTCCAATGGTTGAATTCATTATTGAGGTTCCTCTATTTAAGTAGTCATTCCACTATCTCATTGGCATCATTCACAAGAGTATACGTAATGGTAAGCATCCTTGAAGATTGTTGGCCAATAGTATCATACCATTAGGATTTTAATGGTTGTGCATCTCCCAGCATAGTGTCCTCTTCACAAGGAACTTCATAGCATCTTGGAGAATGTGTAGTTGATTGGCATTGGGAACACATCAATGAACAAATCCATCAACACACACCTTGTAGAGGTGTCCATTGATTTCCATGAAGTGTTTTACTTGGTGAAGAAAATACTATTTCTTTCAATGGTCCAACACTCGTGACATCTCCTGAGTGAGAAGATAGGTAAGAATGCCATCATACCATTTAGGATGATTGAGAAATTGTTTAGTTATAGCTCTAGTAAAGAGGAGTTCATCAAGAAACATATTAGATAATGGATCTTCTACCTCTTTGTCATCCCATCACAACCAAGACAAGAGCTTGGTGACCACATTCTCAGTGCCCTTTTGATCTACCATCATAAGAACAAATTCCTATAACATCATCAACCACCGTATAATACAAAGGCTCACCTTTGGCTTGTTCATCAAGAAGTAGATAGCACTATGGTTCATGTGCACAAACACCTTGTATCCAAGCACATAATTCATTAACGTATCTAGAGCAAACACCACTATCATCAATTCTTTCTCTATGGTGGTGTATTTTAGGTGTGCATCAATAATGCTTCAGCTAGCATAGTGGATGTACTATGCACATTTCTTATCATCTAACTACATTAGCACTACTACTAAGACATAATTTGATGCATCTATCATGATATGAAATGACCTAGACTAGTCAGGTTCTTGTAGAATTGAATTTTCTACATTTTTTTATTTTAGCTATTGAAATGCTTTTTCACATTCTATGATCCAAACAAAGAAAGCATCTTTCTTTGTTAGCTCCATCAATGGTTTTGTGATCTTAGAGAAATTCTCTATGAATCATTAGTAGTAGCCAATATTTCCAATAAATTATTGAACATCTTTAACTATTTCTAGCTAGCAGGTTATTCCATGGATGACCCTTATTTTCTCTTGCTCTACCTCAATTCCTACTTGTGATATTCTGTGTCCCAATATAATGCCCTCGACCATTAAGTGAATTTTCTGCTAATTAAGTTGCAAGTTGGTTTTAACACATCATTTTAATACTTGCTCAAGGTAGTCCAAGGCTTTCTCAAAAGTAGCTCCATAAGTGGAGAAGTCATCCATGAAGACATCAATACCATTACCAATTGGCTATTAAAAAATGCTGAAGAATAGGCATTGGAATATA
This sequence comes from Gnetum montanum, assembly GCA_015680685.1. Lineage (NCBI taxonomy): Eukaryota > Viridiplantae > Streptophyta > Gnetopsida > Gnetales > Gnetaceae > Gnetum > Gnetum montanum. The sequence continues at coordinate 36,880 of MNCI01037971.1, forward strand.
CCAAGAGCATTGCATAGACCAAATGACATCTTGTAATATGCAAAAGTCCCCCAAGGACTCATGAATTTTGTCTTCGCTTGGTCTTTTAGTGCAATTTGAATTTGGTTATAGCCACTATAACCACCTATAAAACTATAGTAGCAATGACCAAATACTGTGTTGAGCACCTAGTCAACAAATGGTAATAGAAAATGATCTTTGAAGGTTGCCATATTTAGTACTTGAAAATCAATATAGGCCCACCACTTGCCACCTTTCTTTGGTACAATTATGAGTGGATTAACCCACTCACTATCCACAATGGGATAAATGAACCCTACCTTAAGGAGTTGCTCAATTTCCTCCTTGATGGTTTGCTTTAGCTTTAGGTTCAATTGCCTCTGTGTTTATCATTTTTGCTTCATGGTTGGGTCAATGTAGATGTAATGCTATCATATCCTAGGATCAATCCCTATGACTTCAAGATATTACTAAGAAAAAGTTGTTGACCATTTTTCAACCACCTTCAATAGCATATTTTTCTACTTTAGAGCAAGATTAACATTGATTATGACTAGCTTTTCATTTTTCAAAAACACATATTCCATTCTAACCAGTAGCATTTTCAATTCAAGGGGCTCTTGTTTGAAATTTTCAAGAATTTCCAACTCTCCCCAATGAGTATCATCATTTGTATCATTAGAGAGTTGGTGATGAATTTGCTCTAGTTAATCCATGCTCATGACATATGTGCATGTTAGGCTCTCAGTTGGTTCCATGCAAAGTGTGCTACTTTTAGAATCAATGATCAGCCACTGGATCCCCTCTTGTTTTGTTGCTACTATGTATAGAGACCTTTGACTTTCTACTTCTATGCACATTGCTTACATGTAGAGATAGATGCTTACTTTATAGCTCAGAGTTTCTACACATAATTTTGCTTTGTATCACTATACACAATGCATGGAACTCTCTTCTTCTTAATCCTTCCAAATGCATTTTCTTTAGATATCTCCAAGGAAATATCTCTGATGTCCATTCTTGCATCAGTGGTGCTCAGCCGTGCCCTTCACATGATCATTGGAAAATCCCCTTTGCAGTTCTCCACTTTGATTATCATGAAATTGGTAGGATAAGACCACCCACAAATAGTGGTCATGATGTCTTTTACTAGTCCCAATGGAACAATGATGGACTAGTCTACCAATTCTAATCTTATGTTGCTCTTCATGAGAGGAGGTAGGTTCTAGGTAGTGTATATCTTATGAGAAATCAAATTGACACAAAAACCTAAATTAAGAAGATCCTTGCATGGTTCATTTCTAGATATATAAAAATAAATTAAAGGACCTTCATGATCGACTAATTTTCTGTGAAGATTTCTAGCATGGATCTAATTAGATAAAATATGAGTAAGCATGATGGTATGGATCCTAGGAAGATTTTGGTTTAAAGGGGACTCAACAGTTTGTGATAAAAACGAAGATGTAGGAGTAGGGTTGTCAACTATGGGTGTATGTGAGGGCTTAGGTGGATTATAGGGTTGAAAGAAAGGTCTTTTCTTTGATTGGGTGTTCAACCCATCCGATTGATTAATTAGTTGTAAGTTAACAACCCTTATATAATTGTGTTGTTGTAGTTGAGCTAGTAGTTCACCCTACATAGGTGGAGCATGTGGTAGTTGTGTAGGTGGAGGAGGAGCATGTGTAGGAATAGGAGGAGGATAAGGATAAGAGGTGATATCCCTTCTTTCATGTGGAGAATGGGCTTGATAATAATCAAAAGGATGGTAGTGAGGCTAGAAAGTAGAGACATGACTAGAGGAGTCATGTGGAGACAATGGTTACTAAACATAGTAACCATATGAATTAGGTTATTAGTGCTAGTGACCACCATTGTGGTTGCTACCACTACTGATACTTCTCATAAGGTTGTGGTGGAGCTTCACTTGGATGATACTATTGTTGCTAGCAGAACTACCTCAAATTACCTTAAGGATAGGATAATCTCCTAAATTTTTACCTTTGTATAAGTAGTGTATTTAAGGCATACATCCTAGACTCCTATAAGTGTGACATAATGGGGTAACATCCCTTATGATGTTCATACTAATAGACATCACACCCATGATCATCATCTAATTCACTGTTTGCAACCTCTTCTATCATAACAAATGTGCCCTTACCTTTGTGATAGGCACATTTAGCTTTCTTTCATCTCCTGTGCTCATGATCACTACCTTGTTCTTTGGACTCTTCAACAATTTTAAGGATAGCTTGAAATCTACTATCCATGGAGTTTCATAACTGATCAACCTTGGCCATAAGTTTAGATTGAAATTTTTGGAATGGTAAGGTTCTCTTATTCATCCCCTCATCAAGTACAAACTCTTCCTCATTGTAGCAAAATCAAACTTTTCTTTTGTAAATGGAAGGATCACAGTTGTACTATTCTACACTTAATATTTGGCTACTTGCTCAATTAATCTTTGTATCTAATGGGCACTTAGTTTCGATAGTTGTCCTTGGGCATAGACAGCAAGGGTTCTCCTTATTTCTTATCAAAGCCCATCTACTATGTGGTGAAGTTGATCCAGTTGAGAATAATCATGGCCAGGACATTTGTGTATTAAGGAGTAATATTGGCCATTGGCGGAATCCAAGGGTTCATGTATTCCTTGTTTCCATCCTTGGATTTCCATCCTCAAAATTGGACACTTTAGAGTACGTTTGACATTTATCATTGAATAACTCAAGCATGGTACTCCATCATATGATAGATTTTGACTCTAAAGACCAATACTAGTTCTCTATGTCTTTGATGAGTGCCCTAGGAAACTACTTAATTTTTTTCCACTCATTCTCTATGTTCTACAAGGCACATGCATATTGAAAAGCTTGGAGAAGGTTCTGTAGATCAAAATTATATCCTACTTCAAATTAAGGAATATTTTTTATGTCTAACCTTTTGATCTGACTATCCTTCAAATGCCTTGCTGGAGTTCTTACTACCTCCATGATATTAAGCATACTTTAGGTAGCAAGTAGAGGCTCATCGAGGCCTTGATCATGGTGCCCACATTACCCTTGACTATCCATTCATTCATGGTGATGTGCCTCTATTGAATGCCTACACCCTTGATCTTGCCTTTCCTGACAATCTCTTCAATTGTTTTGGTCTTGTTGGTCATTTTGTTCATTTTGGTTATCTCCATCACGATCTTACCTTCTGCAGTCATGGTTAGAGCTAGAAAAGGAAGAATATGACAACAAAGGAGAAGAGGAAGGAGAACTAGTATCATCATGATTCCTACTACTACCTCTTTGATGATCATGACCATGATCACAATCTTGATTCTTGTTTGCATCCCTGCCTTGACTTGCCGCTCTAGATTCTTCTTTGTCATTGAACCCATTTTTACCAAAACTAGGATTGTAAATTGTGGATTGCAAGTTCTGTTTTTGATCTCCTTCACTGATGTCAAAGAGAGGAATTTCATTAAATGGAAAACCCCCAGAGAATGGTTCTCCACTAGCTTGTTTGTATAACAGGAATGAAGAATTGTTAAATATTTTTCCCTTTGAAGATTCATAGTGCTGCTCTAGCTATCAATCTTGTAAACGTTATGCCTTAGTGGGATGATAATCGCTTTCATTAATATCTTTCACGACATACTCAGCATGACATTCTAGAAGATCATATCATATAAGCATTTGGTGGAGCATGCAAGAACAGATTGATGAGGCAACAACACAGTGTTGCTTTTCATGTTGCACCACTATAACTGTTCATCTTGGTGTAGGATGTAGATGAAGTTTGGTACATACTCATTAGGATGAGCATATACAATTCAATATTGTTAAGGCACTAGCTAATAAGCTTTATCAAACTTAGGTGGAGAATCATTCTTGTGAGAAAAAGACATTTTTGATTAGATTAGAAAAAATGCAGTGTGCTTCTAAATATTACTGTAGTAATCTTAAGATGTGATGTGACTCTAAGGTTTGTTCCAATGATTTAAATACTTTTCATTAGTTCCTAGATAGTTCATGAAATAGCCAAAAGGTCCCTAGCAGTGGTGTCAATGATGAGTGGTGAGGTATCCCTACACCCAACCATATGAATCACTAAGGAATTTACGCACAATCCAATTGAATTCCATGGACCTATAGTTCTCTGATACACTAGCTCTTCTAGGAAGTGAAATAAGCATTGAGAACTTTCATTGTCTTCCCAACTACAATTATGAGGCTCAAGGGTATGGTTTAAGTGTAATTGAGATATATGATTTTTTATCATTTCATATTTTATAGATTCGATCACCTACAACAAGAATAAAGAGTAGAATAATTTAAAATCTAATTCGTTATTAACTATCTAGCCTAACATAAGTAACTGTCTCACTTTCTTAAACACATAGAGTGCTACAAGGCTACCAAACATTAAGCTTTGCTAGGTTACCATGTACTATATATATGCTTGAAGTGGTCATGCTTATGTTCATAAACTACTGGAATAAATTTATCAATTTAAATGTATTAAAGTAAAAATCATGAAAGTAAAGTGCATAAAAGAAAATATCAATCTATTCTTAGTGCTACAAGGATTGTCAAAAGAGTTTGTTTTATTCCTATCATATTATTGTGCTCAGGTACATCAGTGCTTGAACAAAGAACCATACACACTTAAACTCACAGGTACTCAGAAAACATTCTAACTCTAGAGAAAATAAACTACAAGAGCTTCGCTACTTTGACTAAAAACTAACCAAAAACTAATTAACTCAAAATTGGAGCCTAGGTGCTATATTTATAGGCCAATGCATATACCCAAACATTGGATACCTGACGTCATATCTAGACCTCAACCTTGTGTACTCAATGTTGCAACCTTGATGTTATGTACCTGATGTTGCAGTGACTGGAAAACATGATTCATCACATGTCCTTTGTTGTCTTCAAGCTTTTCAATTTTTTGAATAATGAGCTTGAAAGCATTTCTCATGTCATCATGTATTTTGACAAAGTTGGAACTGTCATCTTCTTTGTAGGAATGATGAAAATTGATCTAAAAGATAGTTTGCATAAAATTCTATAACGAAAGGTGAAATTTCCATGATTTCTCAAAGAATAAGATAAGAAATACTCAAATCTTAAGAGAAAAGAGTAAAATATCTTCAAACTATTGCTATTACAAGCCAATTTGAAACACCACCAAGTTTGGGCTCTTGTAGTTCAATGGCAGATTTGTCTAACTGTCAAAACTTGGACAAAATTTTTCTAAGTTTGGTGTTAGGCTTTGTAGTATAGATAGTGTAGTTCACCTCAAGTCCTATTTCTTGCAAAATTTTTCTAAGTTTTCCTACTACACTCCCTTAGCATGGATACTGTAGGAAACTTCCATGGCCAATCTACAAAAATCTTAAGCCAAAAGCGATCAAGGATTGCTTGGGATGGACTAAAAAGTTTGGAAAATTTTCTATCTCCCAGACTATCAATCTCACTACACTCTCTAGCATAACCAGCTTAAACACATGTCCCTATTGCCAGTTGACCCAAGTACTAGGCTAGAGTCTATCAAAAGTGTTAAGATGGAAAAATAGTTCAAAAAATTTTCTATCTCTTGGGCTATCACGCTCTACTATGCTGCATAGCATAGCAAGCTTGACACAAGTTTGAGGGCCCAATTTTGCCTCAGTGTTTAACAAGGATCTGTCAAGCTAGCTTGACATGGAAAATGTATTTGGCAATTTTCTAACTTCCAATGTTTCCTATCCTACTACACCCCAAAGCATGGTTAGCATGCCATGAAGAAACATTGCAAATTTCATGAAAATTGTTCAAAGTATTCATGCTACACTTTGCTATGATGTTCAACATAGACAACATGATAGATGTGGAAGGTCAAAATTTGCAAAATTTCACTAAGTGAACTTGTTATGCTCTGCTATACTATGCAGCGTAGCCATCTCGACACTAGAAAAATGCCTCAAAAATCCTCCAAAAGCCTCTAGAACTTAGCATCGACCTTCATTTTATCTCTAACATCCCTTTGATGGCCAAGATCAATAGTTTGGCTTTCTTTGGCAACCCCCATTGATCCCCAAAATTGTTCATATCCTTGACCCTACTCAGAAGAGAGGGAAGATGTAGTCCCAAAGCATAGTCTCCAAATTGCATTGTTTTAAAACTATTTGTAGGTACATGGTAGTCTCTTAGACTCTGGCAAATGTAGTTTGGGTAGTGTGGTCACAGTTCCATAGTCTCTAGGTTTCCATTCCTATCCTACAGAGTGTAACACTTTGTTACAAAGAGTGTAACATATCAACGTGATCCATCTACACTCATGCCATGTGGAAATCAGGCCACATGGTGCTCAATCCGTGTTTCATGCCAAACCTAGCCCTATAAATACCTTGATGTTCAGCATTTTAGGGGTTGGGAAATCATAAGAGCATTGAGCATTTGAGCATTCCTAGCATCTCCACTACTCCCACACTTGAGCATCCAAGCTTCACACCTTGGCAAGTACCACGATGTAGTCTTTCCTTACACTCATAGAGCATGATGATAGCCAACCCAGTAGGTTCAACCTCCCTTGTAGCTTCCAACACCATGACCTTGACATCCTAGAGACTGTGACTACACTGCTACACTACCATTGTGTCTATCTAACACCACATACTAGTTTCACATCCTGTTCAAGAAAATGTTATGCTCCCTAGTTCTAGGGCAGTGCATTTCTCTACCCCTAAACTCTTGCTCCATCTTCTGTCTTAGCATTTGTTTCAAATTTTTAGCATAAATCTTGTATTTCTCTATTGTCAATACGCATTTGCATACTTAAGTTATTATTTTTTAAGCTGAGACTCTATGCTATGTTCTTGCTTGTTGTCCCAGCTCCCATGCATAATTCTCCATAAACTTCTTTAGAAACAATTATTTTTACATCACATAAGTGTTGGCACATTTGGCCATTTCATGGAACAGTTGGACTATCATATCTAAAATTGGAATAACCAGTGTTTAAGAATTTGAAAGTAAAACATATAGCTTAAAATTTGGTTGAAGAATGTTTGGGAGTTATTCTCAACTAAATAAAATGTTGTTGAGGCCTTATTGGGATATGAAAATAAAGTGCCAAATTATCTCTTTAGTAAACAAGAGTTATATTATTCACATTATTCACCCGAGCGAGTAGGAAGAAAGCGACTGATTTCTTTGTGTAAGACTGAGGGGTTTGAGTAATATGGAAGTAAAATGTAGGATGAATTCATTCATAAAACAGGTGATTTTAGAGCAAATTGACCTAACTTGAATTCAGAGCAGAAAGAAACGATTGGCAATAAAATACTTAGCGTTGTTGAGTCTTGAACTAAGACTAATATGGCAAATGGCAGTTCTGCTACTGACCATTCTAATTCCATTTCTAATTCCATCTGGCTTCACCAGCAAACTGCATAAAAATGAAAGCAAAATCCAATGTTGTTTCTCAATAGATTTCAAGAACGCATATTTCAAGAATGTAGTAATGGTAGCGGTTTTAATTCACACCAGGAAATCATCACATGAGTGCAAGAAAACCATTCTAAAGTCGAAATTTCTTGCTGAAATTTATTTTTGACGGTAGACAGACTACAATTAGTATCGCAAAAAATTTGTATTCTGGAAATTGATAGAGAAGGACATGTGTATGGTTTTGAGGTGCTGCTGTTAGAGCCGTTGTTTGTAAATCTGGGGTTGCGGTGGCCAAAACAACGAAGAACATCAGTCGTAGCCAAAACGAGTATTTCCTTCCACCTGAAACCAGAATCACGCTCTTTTCTTTCTGCAACAATTTACAGCAACAAGACTGTTCTATCAGTGCACTGAGCAGGCGGGTTAAACCGACGCATTTACAAGAGACACCTGCACAACACGTGGGGCCACATATACGGCATAATGGCCAATGGCAGATGCATCGGTTTCTTCTTCGTTTGTGGCCCTTTCAAGCAGCACAACTTCTACCACGTGGAGGCACCCACATGGATCTTGGATCCACATGTAGGAGCCAATCTGATGAGGACAACACACACTGTCCCAGAAATGATGAATCTCTACACCTTGTTTTTTTTAAAATGGTGATCATGAGCATCAGTAACCACCAGAAAGGCTCGCGTTATCGATCCGTTCTTGTCTTCTGCTTTCCTAGATATTTCCGTAATAGAAATATTTTCTATACGACAAGCAAGAAATTCAAATTCGAGTTACAGAAAAAAAAGGAAAAAGGCTAGGGTTGATGTTGTATGTTAAACTCCGGCAGCGTGGCCATGTCCAACAATCCGCAATTGCAGGAGTTAGCACCAGAACAACGGGTTAGAGTACATGGCAGTTTTTACTGATTTTGTGCAAAGGTAAGAAAAAAAAATGAACCAGCTAATTACCAGGGAAGATGAAGAAGAATTATTTTTAGCCATTAACTCTACTGCTTTCACTCACATTTACACCAAGATGTATGTAAAATTATCTTATTACTACCACTCGTTTATAACTTTACGAAAGCATCGGGTGG
>MNCI01037971.1:46278-58068 GCA_015680685.1 Gnetum montanum
AATTAGTAGATATTGAATTTGGAATAGCTTTATTGCAAAGTGTTTACTCGTTTCATTTTACCTTGTTTAAATATTTGAGGTCTACACAAATCTACTTTCATTTCTTTTCTATCTATTTCCATCGAATCTTGCTCTATTTCTAGTTTTCTTGTGGAACTATCTCTTTCTCTGGGGAAAATTAGGAGTAGATTTGCAGAGTTGTGCTCAAATATTTTTACAAAATTTTATTTGTTACAAGTAGCTATTATAAGGACCACATAGACTAGGCAGTTGAACAAAATAGGAAACTTTCAACAATTCACAGTACTTGGAAAAGTAAGCTGAATCTCTTTAAAGTAAGTCATTTGTAGTTTACTCACAGCGCAATCATTACATTTCACACAACCGCACGCCAAACAGCACACACACATACTCACATTAACTACTGAGTTTATTTGGAGGTATCTGGGCCTTGATGTTGCCAGAGACCAGCAGGCACCTAAATCCTGTTCGAGGACACTCGTTGGCAGTCGCGTCCCAAACGATCGCCAATAATAAGTCTCTATGTAATCAACCAAACTATTTAGGGCATCTCATTTCTATTTCCCTAGCATGGCCTTTGCACAAATTTAGGGTTAGGCTATACACCTATAGACCTCTCAGTGTTCCAACCACTGATGTTTTCGGATGTCACACAATGGATGTTTGATTCCATAATTATCTTTCATTTCTTCAAAGATATGATAAACTTAGGGATCAACGGAAAGTTTTTAAACCCTAGGATAAGTAGAATAAGTAGAAAGAGAATTCACCTAAGCTTGAGAATTTGGAATGATTCTTTGCAATTGAGATGAGAATTATCCACTTGAATGCAATTGTCTTCAATTCCAAGTAGCTCTTATAACAATATCATGAGGAACTCCCATGGATACCACAATCCAAGCTCTTTCAATATCACAAAAAATAGTAAATTTTGAACAAGAAAATAAAATGAAAGTTTTATTCTTAATCAAAAGGAGAAATTACAACTAAAAGAAAGCATAAGATCCCAAGGATAGATGAGAGATTCAATCAAATTCTCACACAAACTTAATCAAAGAAAGCACACTCTCACATGGATAATGATCAAGTTACTTAACCAAGACTTTGTCTATCTCTATTCTTTTCTCAACTCACCTGTCTCCTCCTAGACTCTCTTGAATAAAATGAAGGTTCAAAAGACCTATTTATATCCTTCCTCCCTCATCTCTTCATTCTTCCTCTATAAACTCAAAATTTCAATCTTAAAAAGCTTGTAGATAATTATCTCATGTCTGTTTGGGACCTCTTAGAGGAGAATGGGATGTCTCATAGGAGAATGGAATGTCTCACTCGAAAGTAGTTACTAATGACTAGGATGTCCTGAAATCATATAGGATGTCTAGATTGGAATGTCTAAAATGTAGTTGGGATGTCTCACCTACATTTGGGATGTCCCACCTATAAGGAAAAACTACAAAGATTCTTTTTTAAGACCTAGAACCTATGGACATCTCCAAAGAAGTCCCCATAGCCCTTAAAACCTCCTAAACTCATCAAAATAGTTCCAAATCACTTCCAAATATGTCAAAAATTCAAGAAAAATCCCATCAGTAGAGAGATATTACATTGGCCTAAGTGATATCCACATGAGTTTAGAAGGCTTCTTATCTAATAAATAAAAAACATAGTAATCAAAATATTTGTACTTGAACAATTTAAAAATAATTTTTCAAAAAATTGTACTATGATGAAGAACCTAAGTCTTGATCAAGAGTTATGGAAGAAAATTGAAAAATTTCAAACATGGCTCTTATTAGATGAATTCAAGGTAAAATCTCAAGTCCCATATACAATACTTTTATTAAAAGATAATTTGTTGCCATTAGAAGCTAAAGCAATGTACTAATTCTTAACTCTCTACTTAAGTAATAAAATATGAATAATATCTTAGGAGAGATCATTCGAAAACATCACCAACAAAAAGAATAATTATAACTACAAAAATAGGATATTGATAACATTAATGGAATAGTAAATGTAAAAAAGGCTTGGAAACTTATTATAGAGAAAGCTTCAATTTTACTAGTAAAATATTAGGGGTGGCAGACATGATCAAATAAAATATCTATATACAACAATTTGAGTATTCATGAGAGCATGAATTAGCTAATTTAGAATGGGGTCATACCATCTCTAAGTTGAAACTGGAAGATAGAATAATGAACAACATGAATATAAAATATGTCAATTATTTTTACTCCAAGTGGTATAAGATAAGTAACATGTATTATTAGAATGGTACAAAACAAATTTCTTTAGAAGAAAATGAGAAATCTCTAATGAATATTTTTATAAGCTATTCAAGCTACTAGTATTAAGTCTATGGAATTATAAATAAGACTTGTTCAAGCTATGTGAATATTGGACACATCTATTATACTCAAAATTTATTTCTATAAATGTACCTTGTACAAGTTAATTTGTCTAATAGATCTATTGGGTCTACACATCTAATAAATATTAGTATTTGTTTTCATAACACATCATTGTTTAGAACATAGGATCTTTGCTTCATTATTTATTTTCTTATGCTTGGTCTTAAGGATAAGTGTATATTGAAATGTTATTTTAATAATATATTATGCCTTACTAGTGATGTATGCTAATACCTCTTCTTTTATGCTTATGTTGAGAATATAACTTAAGATATCTTGAATTGAATGGTAATTATTATATGCTTGTGATTATACATCTTAATTTTTGAAACATTAACACTTAGTTCACATGTATTTTCAGTACATTTGTATTTTATTATTCTTTTATCCATTTTATTCTTTTTATTTTGGTTTATTCATTAATTATCTTTCTAACTCTTGTTACTTCCAAGTTGGATAGATTAGAAGGATGGTGGTTTCCATTGATAGTGATTTATAATTATTTATTTAATATTTATCTATTATATATTTTTATGTTATTCTAAGGTTTTCAGAATAATGTAAGAATATGGCTAAAAAGGTATGTTAAATGGATTCTTCCAGTGATTATGTGTTATTAAGTTTCCAAAATTATTTATTTATTTATATGGTGTTTATGACTATAAAAGTTGCTAAAGGATTTATTAAGTAGTTATTTTTTATTTATCATAGCCCATGAATGGTTAATTTTTAATAATTTTATAAGTTTTATAGTATGATAGTGTTAATATTAGCTTTAGCTAGCTATAATACTATCACACATGTTGTTTGGCTTCTATGTTATGAGACTTAATGATGACATGTTCAAGGTTTTTCATGTTATTTACTTGGAACCATAAAAACTTTTGCAATGTTTAGAGTAGTAATACTCATATCCTTGATGATTTTGTAAACTTTATTAACTAAATATTTATCTTTTTAATCTTCCTATTATGGGATTTTAACAAATCATAATTTTCTTCCTTGTTGGTTTTATATCTTGCTCTTTCAATGCTACACCAATTGCATTCATATTATGCATGTCTCTTCACTTTAAATTTATTGAGTATAAAAAACTTCTAAATTTTTTATTTGTTTCCAATATTTATTTGATAGAGTAAGATCCCATACAACATAATCACAAAGAAACAATTGGTTGAACAATAGCATGATAATGTTATTTTTTGATATCCCAAGTTAAAATAGATTTCTTTTTTACATCTTTTTAAAAGTAAATAAGGCTTTCATAATACTTACAACTCTTTGACTAATGCATTGATTCCATTTGTAATCAGAAGAGCATTGTGGATAAAATATTTGTACAAGGAAATTATGTCTACATGTTCATGTCAATTATTATACATAGATGTTTTTTGTTACTATTTTTTAATATTCATAATATTTTTCAATTTTTTAAATTATCTATTGATAGTTACTTGAATATTTTATTTATATTACTATTTTCTTCTTCTTCATTATTATCTTAGTATTCTTACCCAATCTAATGGATCTATAATTAAGATAGGCAAAGGATTCGATTATGAAATACTATGATAAACTATTTATGTGATGTCATAGTTCCTAAATATTTATTTTTATCATGCCCTTAAGTAGCACATCTCAATATATCTCTTTAAATCAAATTTATGACTTCTTGAAAACCCATGACTTACAAACTACTAGTTGCATGCTCTAACAAACTAAGAAATGCCTTGTTCATATAACAATACAAAACTTTATAAAATGTAACTATAATATAAAAATGTGTTATCATATCCCTAATAGTCAAATTACTTGGAAAACCACAAATCATATGCTCTAACCAAGTCATACTGGATAATAAATTAAATCATTTAATATTATGTTCTAGTCAAGTTCTAAAAAAGTATTATTAATCAAATCATATTAATGTTAATTAAGCTATACATGATAGTTAGCATAACAACTAATGAACTCTATCCAAATGACTATTAGCATGTGCAAATAACTTTAGGCCATTGTACATATAGTTAATAATTCAAGAACTTGAACAACAAACACATTGTCTAAAAATTTGCATTTTCTTCCTAAGGAAATGATGATAATAAAGATATATTAAAGAATAAAAAAATATTACAAAAAAAAAAATTTTCATATGTTATCTCCCAAAGAGACAATTTATAAAATGTCAACACATGTAATTACTATATATAGTAGTTATGATAATTATAATAAAATATTTATATTAGATATTATGGTTAATGCAACTATGTAATGTTTTAAAGAAATAAATTTAGTTCCAAATATTATCCATGATAATTTGAGAAAGCTACTTTGTGTACATATTAGTCTAATGGTTAAGAGCAAATTGTGTATGCCTTAAACAATTATATAAGCAATAGGACCAGTGAGACACACACATATGTACAATTATAGAGAGGACTAGGAACCAAATAAGAGACATCATTTTCAAGAGAGCTAAGATGTGTTCTTATAGTACATGCATCTAGCTCTATATTCCTACTCTATAGAGAAGGTGTGATGCTTTAGACAAAGAGGTTAAGGCCTCCTCGAAAAGTCTACATATCCTTGTGATGAGGATCAAGATAATGTAGTTCTATAGTGATGATGGATAATATAGCATAGAACCCAAGTGGATCATCATACTTCTTTTGGCTTCCATTCTAGAAGGGAAATAACCTTAGAGCCATCAACAAGGCATATTGTCTATAATGCCTTCATAAGCCTTTTCACAAGATGTAACGTTAATGTTGATACCTTGTCCATTAAAAAGGTTTATCTCACCTAGGATCAAGAGTCATGGATGGGAATAATGTGGATATGATATCATGGGAAGGGAGGATATCCTTTGCAATGGAAATGTAGAGGAGAGGATGCAGGAGGAAGGTAGGGGAAGGATAAGGAAAGGGGAGGATGGGAGGGATCCATAAAGGAGGGATTTAAGGCTAGATATGTACAGTATATAGATGCATCCTAGATCTTTTAAGTATGGATGTTTCTATGCATTTTCTAATGCTATTTGTGTATGTTATATGTGTGTGTTGTGTTGGTCTAGTTGCTTATATGATTATCAAGGCATCATCATAGCTCTTATTATCCTTAAACTAATAGATGACATATGTGTCATGTGCTCTTATGTTTGTAGGTTTTTTACAATGTTGAGACATGGTCCACCTTTTTTTGCTTTGGATAACTTAATGAATTTGGNAAAGCTCACATCATTGTAAAAGTTGTGGATCCTTGAAATAATATTTTAAGCTTATTGGGACCTTGTGGGGATAGCTATGTTTTTTTGTGAAACCACCAGTTGTGAAGCTCAAATCTTTTAAAGGCTGTGGTGACCTTGAAACCACATTTTTATAAGGAACAAAGTCTAGAGGTGTGCAAGGATTCTAGTTTCTAAGTGTGGACATATCCAAGTTGGGAAAGCATGTGCATTTGGTTGCATTTTTTAATTTTCTTGTTTGAAAAAATTAGGAAACTTATTCAAGCCCCCTTCTAAGTTCTTGGTCCTCAAAAGGAACTTTCTATAAATCAAATAATTCTTAAATCATTTGATCATTTTTATTCCAAGTGGATGTTGCATGATTATGTCATCTACTTATAATAACTATCCTCATAATAATATCCTTTGATAGGATTAGGATCAAGATTTATTTGCTTGTATTTATGCATCTTATTTATCATTCATAACTACTTGCAAGAATGTCTAAATAGGTCTTCTACTTTAGTCAAAACGTTGGATCTAATACCAAGTGTGATGAAGCCACTCTTGAGAAGCACCACTTACTATTTTTNCAAATACAACATACAAATGATATATAATGAAGAATACAAATGCTACACAAGATGTATGCAATGATTGATCAATTTTGGGAATAGAAATTCAATTTTTCAAGCCATTATCCCTTCTTTTATAACATTTATTGATGCATTTTGATTGTTGGAATTAGTACAATGTGTATTGACAACTATTTGAAACATCCCATTTAAACATGGGATGTCTCACTAACTTTTTGAAGCTTGCAGGTGGGACCTCTAACTTTAGGTGGGACATCTCACTTGGGATGTCCTAGTTGGAATGCCCTAATAGTAATTGGAATGTCTACTATTTATTTGGGATGTCTGACCTATGACTACATTTTTAACTCTAAAGCATTTCTATGATATTTTGAACATCTCAGCAAACCTCATAACACCTTCTTTTGACTTGTAGAATTCATTTTCTAATTAAGACATTGTGTCATACTAGATTAACATCCTAATTTCATTTTTTCATCCCATCTTAGCTCTCATTATAAATCATCTTTCGCTATAAGTTAGCTCTTTTTTTGGCAATTCAACTCTTATTATTCCAAAATCTTCTTGCTCTTGTTATGTTCTTCCTTAGCACTACAAAACCATACAAACACATTTTGACATTCTCCATTTTCCAATATTTTGACATACTAAAAGGTAAACAATCTTCCCCTTTGTTGGTGATGTCCAAAGCTTGAGAAAATGAATAAGCATAATAACATACCATAATATGATAAACATTTAAATGCACAAATTGTATAAATATATAGCTAAGGATGAGTACACATCCTTTTTGTAGGGTGGATTAAAATAAATCTCCTTGAACGCTATCCCTTATCTATTCACATATCAAGTCAAAGTTTGAGAATCAATGAAGAATAAATAATTAAAGCCTTTTAATTGTTATCCAAGATTCATGAGTAACCAAAGGTTGCATTTCAAGCATTGAAAAAATATATCTCTAATATAATAATCCATAAGCCATTACCAATAAAAACCCTATATAGGTCAAGATCATAATATTATACCAACATAAATACAAATATCTTGAGGATATTAAACCATAGACCATCTCAAACTTTCTCCCCCTTTTTAAACATCAACAAAATGTTACCACAAGTCAATCTCATTGCTAAGGAGAGAGAAAAAACACATAATGCTATGAAGATATTTGGATCCAAGATACAAAAAATGGGTCCAACCTTCATGACTCATCATGCTTAGAATCTCAATGGATCAAAAATAGTTAATCACATCCTCATCAAGATGTTCATGAAGTACATGTATATATCCATGTCAATATCAAATACTCTCACAAAGAAAACCTTTTTAAGGTAAAAGAGCCAAATGTAACTTGACCATACTCCAATATTAATATACTTTTTCTTGCTCATATTCAATTGTAGGTGTTGAAGTGGGAGATCTTATTACCGGAGTCTCTTTTGGTGAGAGTTCCAAAGGACTCCCCTTATACTAGTGGCCTATAAGATGATGAACATTGATGAGGCACATGCTCCTCCTACATACATGCTAATTTTCTTCCCAAATTCTTAATATATCTATTGTAAAGAATTTGTGATATTCTCCCATTGAGCTTTTAGGATCAACTTGTTAGAGATGCAATCTTCATTCTTCTCATAGATTAGATAGATGTAGTAGTATCTTTGATCATCCATTATCATCATAGTACTAGACTTGCAGTGCAACACTAAGATCAGTGTGGAGAGTAAGGTCTCCCATTAGTGATTAAGAAAAATGAAAATAGAAACAATTTTCTCCTAGATACTCAGTGTGATATCTCATCCCTAGATGTCATGGAAAACATCATATATACAATATATTAGACATTATGCATACAAAGAAAATATATCAAATGTGAAATATAAGTGATATTCAACATTATGTATAAAGGAAATAATAGGAAAAATTTAAAAAGAGAAAGAAAAGAATGCTTTATTGATATAGAATAGCATATTCAAATTGTGCTCTGGGAGTGTTCCTTGGGGTTTTCTTCCTTTGGCATCAATCCCTTAGAGGAAATCTAGCATTGCCACCATGGTTAGGCCTATAACTTAACCAAAAGGAATGGCCAAATCACTTCCTATCCCACTTCACCCAGCTTCCTATGACTTTCCTATACCAACTCTACCATTCCATGACTCACCTATATTGGCTCCACCATTCCATGCTAGCACAACCTCTAACCCTGGCTATAAATGTCTTAGGCCAAACCCCCAAAGGTTACCTTAAGAGAGATGTTCATTATTACAACATGCCCTTTTAGGTCTCAATTACAACTACCCTTTCAAGTCTTGTTAAGATAACAATAACACTTGTTATGAAGAAGCATCATCTTCATTAGGCAACAACATCATTTGTAATTTCTACAATATGCTAATCTGTACAACTCAAAAGAAGAACTTCCAAAAAAACCTTTTTGCTTATAAATACCTCTATATCCCATCTTTTCAAAATCTAGTTGGAATTAATATAGAAATTCCCATGGTAAGACTTCTTGTAAGCACCGGAAATCAACATCCAAATCTTTTAATTTTTCTAAGATGTGTGGATATTGATATTCATGCTAGTCCAAGCCTATGATGGACATAGAGAATATTGTTTCTCACTCACTAGGGATCTTGAAAGCATGTTGTTTGTTACAACTTTCATTCTCATTCTTGGATTCTGGTCTAGATCATTTCTCTTCATGAATATCATACTCCTTATCGAAATAAGATTTTGTATCTCCATGTTGTTTTGCCCTATGTTTTAATTGCAAGATGGATTAATATATCCTTTTCTTGATAGTTGAAGATTTTTCTGCTTCTTCAACTAATTCTCCAATTAATACATCAACTAATCTTTAACTAATAATTGACTAATACTAATACAACAACTAATTCTCCAATTGATTTAACTACATTTTCTAATTTTATAATTACATTCTCTAATTTTAGTAATATTTAATGACAACATATAATTTTAGTAATATGTAACTATAATATGTAATTCTTGGTGGCCTTTCTACCCCCCTTAAAAATACTAACTCTGGTACTATAACTAATGACATGCCATAGTTATCTTAAGACTATCTATAGGGGTTATGCACTAAATCTTGAAGCCCAAAAGGTTGAATTTATGATATCATTAAATTATAGGGTACTTGGATGATAAATTTGACCTCACCATTGAGTTTACGAGGCTGAAAAATATTAGAAATGACTATTCATATGTTGAAAATGAACATCGTATGCTTGAGTGATGCCAAAATTAAACTTTTGAGGATCTCAAGATGTTATATTGGGCAAGGAGTAAAAACTAATCTTCAAGGTTGCTTGGGATGTATCTGACTTCACCATTAAGCTTGAAAGGTTGAAATCTATAGGAAATTACTCTTCATTCATGGAAAAAGGTTTTCAAAATCCAAAGTTATGGCTTCTAGAGTCTAAGTACTTTGATGTAAAAAATGAGACTTCTCGAGAGGTCACCCATCCTAGTTCTACTCCAGAGCAAGCACATTTAATTGTGGAAATTTTATCTCTATTTCTATCACTAAGCAAAATTCAAATTTTGGAAACTATTTTTGCAAGTTCTTAATTTAGAATAATAGTTCAATAACAAAAATTTTAACTTTTTCATTAATTGACAAGAATTTCAAATTTTTTTGTCAATTGACTGACAATTGAAAATTTTCCTTCATATAATGAAGAATTTGCCATTTTGTTGTGAATAGTAGTAATGGCTAATATGACACATCATTTCAAGGTCCACATGGTTTTTTTTGAGGTTTGTGGAACCCTCCTATGGGCCAATGTGGCCCATCTTAGGATCCACATGTAGAGAGGTGGTTATCGGCAATGTTTGAAGAGGTAGTTATTGTCAATGCTAAAGGTAGTCATCAATGGCATTGGAAGTGGTTATTAGCAATGCTGAAGGTAGTGATTGGTGGAACTGGAGGTAGTGATCGGCAATGTTGAAGGTAATGATTAGCAACACTAGAGGCAGTGCTTGTTAGTGCTAAAAATAGTGATTGGCAGCACTGGAGGCAATGATTAGCGGTGGCAAAAAAAAAGTTATGGTGAGGGTTTCTACAATAAAAACATAAGAAAAAGGTGAAGGTTTTGAACATGGTAGTTGTAGGATGGTGCACATAGAATGTGGTATGGCAAAGGGCAGCATGACATGTGGTAGCTAGCATGACAAGGTTAAGTGGTAATAGCCTACATGCTACAGTATGCATGGATGACGAAGTAGCATAGGAAGAAAGGGTTTTAATTTTTAGGTAGGCCATGATGAGAGTGGCATAAGAATAGGGGCAATGAGGGTTTTAGTGGTAGGCAAGAATTTGTGTTGACACAATAGTAGGAGGAGAATGATTGGCATAGCACAATGGATGGGCATGAATGGTAGACCATAGGCACAGGAGCAGTGGTGGTGGTAGGTAGACTACAGTGGCAATAGAGTACAAGGGTAGCAAATAGCAACATGACAAGGAAAGGTGGCACATGGAAAAAAATGAAAATGGAAGGGAACAAGTTGTGGTCCCCTTGGGGCTAGCCCAAGGGCTAGTCATTAGCTGCCAACTATAGCAACAAGTCAATTGTGGCTATAGCTAGTAGCACAATTGGCTGCAGCTGGCAACATGACTAGCTGTGGCTAGCAATTTTACCAACCGCGGTGGTTGGGAGGACTAGCTATGGCCCTCCCAAGGGCTTGTGGCCTTAAAATTATTATTATTATTATTTAAATAAATTTATTTTATTTCCATTTTTTTAAAAAAAAATATTTAAACTATGGAGGACTTGGGTTTAAACCCATGACCTCCCAATCATTTTTTTCTTATTTTCTTTAAATAATAATAAGTTCATACTTGAGGTTGAACTTATTATTTAAAATAATAATAAGTTCATACTTGAGGTTGAACTTATAATAATAATAATATTTTATTTATATTTACGTTTTTATTTTTATTTAAGTAAAATAATTTTGGAGCATGGGATCGAACCCATGACCTCCCCCTTAATAAGTAGTTTAGAGGTTTTCTATTTTTTTTTTAACTTTTCATTATTATTTTATTCCACCTTGCCTTAGCACTTGGTGTGGTGGTTTGGCCGATGATAGGGTAGGGGTTTGATATGGGTAAACAATAATTCTAGTTTGATTCCCAATCCTAAGATCTTGATTTTTTTTGAAATAATAAATTAATAATTTTAATAATTTAATATTATTTTAATGCATGCATTACAAGAAACTTTCAACATTAATATCTCCCAAACCATAAGTCCAATCGAGATGAAATTTGGACCGTTAGAATCATCTACACAAGTACTATGTGTTGGACATAGTTTTAGGGTTCAAATATGAAGTTGAGTTTTCAAGATTTAAAAGGACCAAACTAGCTTATTTTGTTGAAATAACATTTCTAAGATAACATATGGTAACTTGGAATCTTATAGATTACTTGGATAGTGAATGTTTTTTTAAAAAAGGGATCAATTCAAGTCATGGTTACTAACTTTCTTAAAAGAAATTTAACAAT
>MNCI01037971.1:58322-88309 GCA_015680685.1 Gnetum montanum
ACAATGAAAATATACCGAATGTGAAATATAAGTGATATTCAACATTATGTATAAAGGAAATAATAGAAAAAATTCAAAAAGAGAATAAAAATAATTCTTTATTGATATAGAATAGCATATCTAGATCATGCTCTAAGAGTGTTCCATGGGGTTTTCTTTCTTTAGCATCTATCTACTAGAGGCAATCTAGCACTACCATCATCATTAGGCTTATAACCCAACTAGAAGGGATGACTAGTACACTTCCTATCCCACTTCACCCAGCTCCTTATGACTTGCCTATACCACCTGTAGAATTTCATGACTTGCCTATACTAGCTCCACCATTCCATGCTAGCATGACCTCTAAGCCTGGGTATAAATGCCTTAGGGAAAACCCTCAATGGCTACCTTAAGGCAAACCCCCAATGGCTACCTTAAGAGACACATCTGTTATTACAACATATCCTTTTAGGTCTCAATTATAACTACCCTTTCAGGTCTTATTAAAATAACAATAACACTTGTTATGAAGAAACACCATCTTCGTTAGGTAGTAGCATCATTTGAAAATGGGGATGTTGCACTCAACAAGGAACCCCTTTTGAAAAAAAGAACCTTGAATTCAAATAGTAAGGATAAAAAAAGTTACAATAGTAGTAATAGTTTCTAACTTTTTCAATGCATCTATTTCTTATATATCCTTTCTTGGATCACCTTGCCTTGTAGAGATGCATCCTTAAATCTCATCAAAATATGCTTCATATCAATAAATCTACAATACCATATCAAGATCAAGTATGGAGACTTTAAAAATTCAAAGTCTCCTATTAGTAGTACCCTTTAATGATTGATAGATCAAGAATTCAACTTTTATCAAAGAGAACAAATATTACTTATTTAGAAAAACATAGTTGCAACAATAGATTTCTACCAAAGATTGAATAAGGAAGACCTTCTAAAGAGGTGTTGAGAGATCCATGAATCATAGTCAAGGGCTCAAGCCACTTGATTTCACCATTCTACAATAATTAATATTTTAAAAATATTTGGACCTTATGGATAAACAAGTACGCATCTATAAAATATTTTTGATCTATAGCTTAACAAAAAAAAATACCATTTGACTGATACGATCTAGATTATAATGGAATAGGATCGTCCTTCTACAAAACATTGAAATAGTTCAAATTATTAGTTCTTATCTTTTCAACTCTTGATTCATCATCATTCAATGGCCACTAGATCCTTGATGATCATTTTCGTGGGCAACTTAACACCTTGTAGGATCAAGTGATGATTTCTTTGGATAAACAAAACTTTTCAATGGCATCCATTCAATAATTTTCTAATTCCTAGTACTTTAAAGAAAAATAAATGAATTAGAAACTAATTTCAGCAAGTCAAGGAATAAAGAGTATAAACTTACTTACTATTACTTACCTTGCTTGCTTGTAGGCATGGGCATAATTAATGGAGTTTAGGATGATGTTCTCCATCATAGAGTACCTTCCTACCATGAACTTGATCCTCATCTTCTCTATCATTAATGTATCTCTTTAAATCTCTTAATCCATTTAAGGTTGCTTCTCCATCATACTTTTATTTTTTGAGATAATAGGGCTAATAGTTTTTGTTGATCATGGATTCTGATCCATTAGTATTATTGATACTTTTATCAATATGTGTAGTCATTCCTTCCTTTTGCTTTTTCTCTTTAGGTCTTCTAATGTTTCTAACCTGCAAGTCATATTTTCTAGAATTATTTTCATAGGACAATGTATTCAATTTATAATTCTTTGACCATAAATAATAATGAGATTACTTATGCCCAAAATTACAACAATAAAAACACATAGTATTTTCTCATTTGGGCATGTGTGAACCTAGTTTTATAGCTCTCTTTTGATGAAGTGCTTGTAGATGTCTCCTAGTGAGAATGATTTCTTAATTCTCTTTTTTTTTAAATTTTCTTCTTGTCCTAGCATGATTGATAAAGTTTCCTTCTATTTTTTTAACCTAATATTGATTAGCTTCAAATCTACAAGATCCTAGTTATTTTTCTTACTGGAAAGGGTTAGCTTTTAATTCTCAACCCTTAGGTCTAAGTTTTCCTTTACAAGATCTAAGCATTTGTAATTTAGTTGAGAAACTTCCAATTATTTTTCTTTTAAAGCCTTTTTCATCTTATTGCATAAGTTTTGAAAGGAAATAATTTCATTGCATACTATATCATATCTTTCTTTAGTGATACCTTCACATTCTTCATTTTCTTTTACAATATTGGAGGTGGAATCTTCATGTGCAAGAGCTAAGAAAATAAGATGTGAATTTGCCTACAAGTCATCAATTTCTTCTTCACTAAACTTATCATCCCAACATGTATAGATGATATTTACTCTCCTTTATTCACTAGACTCTTCCTCTTATAACTTGTAAGCACTAGGGCATTCCAAGGCCATATCGCCTCTTTGACTAAATACCTAACATTCCATAGAAGAGGTATTTAAATTTTGAAATTTTAGATTGCTTACCTATTTGCTTATATTTACTATCCAATATGTTGTTGATGAGTTGAGTGTATCCATCCAATAAGAATACCCAAACTATGAACCTTATGTACATGAAGAATTTTTGCATTCAAGTCTTTCAACATGTAAAGTTGACCTCTTTGAACATTGGTGGCTTGGTGTATGATCCTTCTTCCATTGTTCACTCTTGATTTGTTATGCTCAACAACAGGAGTACCAGGCTTCAATATCACTTAAGAATAGAGAACTTTGAAGGGGGATTAAATAATTTTCCCAATTCATACAATCAAGACAACAAAAAACTACAACTATATGTATGTGGTTCCCCAACTTGAGTGCGTGCACACTTGGAGGATAGAATCTTGGCACACCTCTAGACTTTATTCCTTAGGAAAATGTGGTTTCAAGGGCACCACAACCTTTATAATATTTTATCTCTACAAGGGGTATTTTCACACAAAAACACACTCAAACCCACAAGGTTCCAACAAGATCAAAATGTGATTTCAAGGATCCCACAACCTTTACAATGATGTGAGCTCTACACGAAGTGTTTTCTCATTGGAAACACACTCAAACCTACAAGGTTCCAACAAGCTCATAAGATATATTTTTGTAATAAGCACATCAAACCCATAGGGTAAGAAAGAAAAGAAATAAAATAGGGAGAGAATGTAGCTACAGTTTATACGTTTCTTACTTTTAAGCTCTTATGAAATAAAATACAACATACAAATGATATACAATGAAGAATAAAAAAGCTACACAACATGTATTCAATGATGGATAAATTTTATGAATACTTATTTTGCTTCTCAAGTCATTATTCCTTCTTTTATAGCTTTTCTTAGTGCCTTTTGACCATTGGAATTTGTGCAATGGCTACTAATGGCTAGTCAGGATGTTCCATTTGAACTTGGGATATCTCACTGATGTTTTGGAGCTTACAAGCAGGATGTATCACTTGTGATGTCCAAACTAGGATGTCCTAATAGCAATTTGGATTTCTACTATTTATTTTGGATGTCTAGCCTCCAATTTCACTTTCAACTCTGGAACATTTCATTGACATTTTGTACATCTTAGTAGATCTTAGAACACCTTCTTTTGACTTGTAGACTTTGTTTCCTAATTGAGATTTTGTGTCATCTCATATTAACATCCCAAATCTTATTTTATCATCCTAGCTTAGCTCTCATTATAGCTCAACTCTCATTTTTGTAATTCAGCTCTCATTTTTCCAAACTCATCTTGCTCTTATTAATTTCTTCCTTAGCACTATAAATCCATACAAACACATTTCCACATTCTCTATTTTCAAGTTTTTAACATACCATAAGATCAATACCTTTCTTATTGGGATAGCCTTTAGCACAAAATCCAAAAATGCTTTTACTCAAAATTTTACACAAAATAGTTATGAATGACTACATTGATTATGGGGAATTATGAAAAAAATACATTTTTTTACCAATTAATTCTTATGCTAGTTTAAGATACTTATACTATTATGCATATAATGTGAAACAATGTATTAAATTTTTGCTTCATTTTGTGATGTGTTACTTCTATTATGTGATTGTTCTTGGAATCCATTTATCTTGTAGAGGGATATTAGTTTGCATGCCTCAAAAAAAATTATAGTATGATATTATCATGTGATAATTTTATGTTCATGTGTGTTGGAATAACACTTATATTCTCTTCCAAGGATCCTTTAGTAATGATGCCTTTATGGATTAGTCCATGAGTCATAGAAGAAAATTAAGAGTTTTTCAAATTATTCTATTTTTAAATATCATGTTTAAGTGAGTATCCCCATGTTCTAATTCTTAGATTATGATGCTATCATGAAAATTTCATGAAATTTTCAAAATCTTGGATTTTGTGTTTAAGATTTTTCTCATCAAGGATTTGATTTATGTTTTGGAATAGTTTTATTAGATGTAAATGATGATTCAACACTATATGAAATAACATAATGGCTAGTTAGCTTGTTAAATGCTTAAATAGATTATGATTCATATGCTTTATGGCATGGTTAATAGTTTGAAAATTTTTGGGTATGTGGCAACACTTTTAGGAGAACATTAACTTTGATGGATAAATCTCTGTATTCAGCAAATTTTTCTTATGTTCAACATTGTACATGTTTGAAGATTTAATAATATTACTTCTACCCATGTGGATAGATGCTTTGGATTGTCTACAAATATTGTGTTAGATAGTGATTTTTATTTTATGGGTGATAAAGCATGAAGATTATACTAGTCAACTATGATATCATATCTACTATATCACATCTATAATATTGTAGGTTGGGATGCTATGTTGCAAATACAATGTTACAATCATAGTAAATTCCTATATCTATCATGTTTATGGCACCTTTTTATCATTCTCTTAGTGCATAGTTTGTGATTTTCTTCTATAGGACTTCATAAAATTTTCCTCTAAGTGCTCATAACATAGATTGAATTAATTATATAGAGTTTTATTTGAGTATGAGATGTACCTAGACTTTGTTACATGACAAAAATAAAATTGAGATTTCTTCTTTTCATTATAGCACTTGTATTAGTATTAAGTTTGCTTACAAGCATTTTAGTTTATATGTAGTTTACTTTTCTATAATTAATAATATAACATTTTATTCTATTGTTACATGAGTATGACCACATTGAGCGTAATGTACTAATTCTTGGTAATCCCAATAGTGAATACTTGGTACACCTAGAAATAAACAATTGGTAACCTGGTGACATTGGTATAAGTTCAAAATCTGTACAGAATGTGAAAAAATATACTCTATGTTTAGAATAGTTAGCTATTAATTAGTTAAATTTTAATATTTAAATTACTTCTTTTCTTATTCCTTTTCAAGATAAAAAAATTAACACAAGTGATAATGGAGAGGACAACAACTAGTAAGCTCATATTTGACTATCTAGGACATAAGCCACTTAGGTAAAGGGGGTCCACGAAATTCAACCGAATCACATGTACATGCTTGTGATTCATATGGTTGGGCATAGGAAATATCCTCTGTAGATCATTAGCATCATTATATGTGACTTATCTTTTTTCTATGTGTACTAAGTATTTTAGATAGTTAAATAATATAATGTCATTATAGAAATATAACATATCATCCTTAAAATAATAGTAATATTTTATTTCTAGCATACTACAAAAGAATAAACTAAAAATATCTTCTTCTTGCAATGCTAATTCTCTACTTGCTAATGATATTAATAAGTAACATGATAGGATGAGGAGAAATGTTGATGAGATAACTCAATAATTGAAGATTTTCTATGTCCATCACCCACATTTCTATTATCTAGATTCTACTTTCATCCTTCACTAGGATGAGCAACTATGTTGGAGAAACTTGGAGGATAATGTTGTATTACCTTCCAATAATGCTATCTCCTAACTATTTATGAAATTACTAATGAAGCTAGGGCTTGAACTAGCAACCCTAGAATACCAAGTGAAGAAAAACATCTCCAAAGTCTATCAACAAATACAAGCCAAACTTAGAAATGAAAAAATCATGGAGACTCATCATGAATCCTATAAGGGTAATAAGGTCTCAATCTTATTGATCTCACAGTTAGAAAATGAGGATATTGAACTTCCATTAGGGTGATCCTAGTGCCAAGGTCCTCCTTTCTTTAGTTAGGATAATACAACTCATCAATTGTTATGCTCAACATTAGCAAACAAAGAAGGTAATGGGAGAATTAATCCTAGAACCAAGGAAACCTCAAGGCCAAGGTCCCCTATTCATTCACCAAAATATCAAATAAGGGACCAAAGAAAGAGGACAAGCTAACATAACTCTCAAGGAAAAATGTGATCAAGACTAAAGGAAAAACAAGCAAGATTAAGGTGAAGATGACAAAAGTATCCATCCAAGATATGTAAGGAGTGAGCATAGATAGTGGAAAGAAGAGGAGTAATGCCGTTAGGAGAGAAGGCATAGTAGGCCACATCATAGAAGACATGACTAGGATAGAGTCCATCATGAATATAATGACTATAATGAACCCCTACTTACTACTAGAAGCATGATAAACATCTTAGAGAAAGTTCATATTCCCACAAGGCATCAAAGGGATAGCCTAATCAAATAGCTTTATATGAATAACATCCTTAAATTTAAGGAAGATTATAATGTTGATTTATAAAATCACTTGTAAGCCTTTCATCATGCATGTACCTTGAAAAAAACATTGAGAATAACTAATAGAAGCTCAAACTATTCTCTAGGATACATATTAAAAAATTTGAAATTTGGTATCAATCTTTGGAGCTAGAATCTATCCATAGATGGAGTATAATGTTGGAGTTGTTTAATGATAGATATCAAATATGATCTAGCATTTTCAACTTAAGAAAGTAAATTCAAGGATAGAAATAAGGGAATCATGAATGTTTTAATGCTACCTTTGGAAGGTACTATTCTCTTTTACACCAATTCCCATGTCATGGTTTCTTTCAAAGAGAACAACTTTAACATGTAATAGATGAACTCATGAATAAACCTAAAGAGACTCTTGGGATTTATGACTAAGGGTGATTATCAAGAATGAGAGTTCATCAAATACAGAGGCTTATTGATCAAGTGGCAAAAGAAGGAGTATTGGAAAAGAGAGAAAGTGCATAGGAGTATAATAGCGAGCCCTCCATCTACAAAAGAAAGGTACATCTCTGTGATCCTAAGGAGGAAGCATCATTAGAAGAGGTTATGCAAACAAAAACCTTGCTGATTCAAAAATATATCATAGAGATATTGACAAAGATGGATGAAATGTAGGACACAATGTCTGAAAAGGTCTAAACTACTCTAAAAATTATGAAGGAAAAGATGGAGCAAGGGAACAGGGACAAAGACAAAAGGAGAAGAAACGATCTAGTGAAAAAACTACCATTAACATAAATGAAACGATGTGGAAGTTGATAAGGTTGTATATTTTCAAATAAAAGATGAAGAATGTGACATTTACCAATATGAATATCCCAAGAGATGTTGTCCAATACTATCATACATACAAGAATCTAGGATTAATGTCTTGAATCCTAAGTTTGCTAAGTGGAAACCATGCACGAAATTACCTTTTTTAAGGTAATTATTGACAATAATTACATAATTAATAATATTATGTAGGTGGAATGACACCTCAACCTCAATATTAAAATCACCAATGGAAAAATCCATAGTTGTGGGAAATGCCACCACTAAGGAAATAGTATCCTTGTCACTAACATGACCCATATGGATACTATGTCTAGTAGCCTGTCTCCTAGTGGCTCTATAAGTCATAGTTATTCTTCTCATCACTACTATCCCCCTAAATATCATAGACCTACCACTTCATAAGCTGAATCTATGATTACACTCATCATTATTCATAGCAATACTTTGTATCTCATACCTTCACTTCTTTACCACTTGCACCATCTATGCAAGGTGAGATGGTACCATAACCTTAGTAATGTAATGCCATGTAAGCTGTAAATTTGTAATTAGATTATAACTCAAGTGGTTATAAGTATAAGCCTTAGAAAAGGGATTTCTTAAAACATAATAGCTCACCTAAATCCTCACAAGCGTCTGTGGCTATGAATCCTTCTCAAACTAATCTAGAGATATTCACTAAGTCAACTTCAAATAAAAGATCACAAAATGTATATATTGTCATGTTGACTTATCCAGTCAAGACTAGATAAAGGTAGGACATCTTTCTAGAAAAATAAATAATCATGAAAGCTCTTTAATTTGTTTATAGATTATAGGACATGATTTGTGCAATGCTTTATTAGACTTAGGTTTTGATGTGAACTTAATTTCTTAAAAAATGTACAAATCTTAAAACTTGCCTCCACTTAAGAAATGTAACATTAAGTTAGAGCTTGCTAATTAATCCATCATTATTTCCTTGGAATTGGTTAAGGATACTTTAACTACTATGTACGGATGGTCATATCCAACAAACTTCCTAGTTATCCATGAAAAAAACTACAAGAGAAACTTTCTAATTATCATGGGAAGGGCTTGGCTAAGTATAATAGATGCCAAGTTATGGATCAAACACTTCTCCTTGAAAATTTTCAAGGAAAATGATTTTGAAAAGATTGAGAATAAGAGGGTTCCATACATCACATATAGTAACAAAGGGTATCATTGTGTATAGAAAATATGGATCATGAAGAGCACATCTATCATATCATGTAAGAAGTATGCTAAAACCACAGACTTCCAAAGGTGCTTATACAAAGCATCCATAAAATAAGAAGGTACCCAATGATTGATCATATATAATAACTCTATTTGTACAATGTGTATGAAACTAGTAGAAATCCTCTAAAGTGAAGAAAATTCAAAGCCAAATCATCAAAGAAGAATATAGAAAGAAGTAGAAATGGATTTATCAATGTTGGAAATCCCTGATACTTCTAAACAAGAGCCCATGGAACCAAAATCATTATGAGCATCTCTAGAATATGTATTCCTTGATAATGAAAAGTTGGTAATCATTAATGCCTATCTCACTCAAGAAGAAAAGAAAAAGCTACTAAAGATAGTCAGCAAATGGCCAACAACCATTGCTTTATCCTATGATGAATTAACAGGAATAGATCCATGCATATGCTAATATTATATCTACATAGAATCCATCATCAAACCCAAAAGGTAGCTACAAAGGAGATTAAATACAAAATTGAAATAAGTTATGAAAAATAAGGTTGAGAAACTTCTCAAGGAAAGATTCATTTATTTGATGGCAAATAGTAGGTGGATAATCTAATTTGTTATTGTACGAAAGAAATACAGACAATGGAGAGTTTGTATAGACTTCTGGCTATTGAACATGCCCATGTTCAAGGATCATTTTCCATTTTCATTTGTGGACCAAGTGTTGGATATATTTTTCGAACATAACTATTACAGTCTTTTGGATGAGTACAATGGATATAATCAAATACACTCTAGAAGTCCAAGCCAAAACAACTTTCACAAGTCTTTGAAAAACTTTTTCATATAAGAAGATGTTGTTTGACCTATATAATGCCCATGAAACCTTCCAATGTCTAGTTCTAAGTATCTTTCAGGAGTAGATTGGTAGTGGTATAAAAGTATTTATTAATGACTTCCCTATTTATGGAGCTAATTTAGAACAAGCATTAGATCATCTTAAGTAGATATTGAAACCATGTATGAAGACAAACTTTGTGGTTCAACTAGCAAAAGAGCCACTTGATGGTCCAAAAGGGCATTATTATAGGACATAGAATTTTAAAAAAAGAAATTGGGGTAAATCTTGAAAAGATAAATATTATCAAAGAATTACCAAATAACCTTAAAACATCAAACATGTAAGGTCATTCCTTGGTCATACTAGTTATTATAGACATTTTATTGAAAACTTCTCTAAAATCACTAAGTCTCTAGTGAATCTTATCTAGAAGGATCTAGCATTTAAGTGGACTGAGAAATGTGAATAGACATTCCAACAGTTGAAGAAAAACCTCATAGAAATACCAATTCTATGTGTTCCTAATTAATCCAAACCTTTTCACATTATGAAAAATTTATCCAACTATGCATTAGAGGTAGTACTCACACAAATGGATGATCAAAAAATCCATATTATATTCATTATGAAAGTAGGAGCATTGTGGATGTACAACTTAATTACAACATGATAAAAATGTAAATCAAACTAGTGGTGTATTATCTAGAGAAATTTAGCCACTATGTGCTTATATATTATAATTTTATGCGTATTAATCAAAATGAAATTCGTTTCTTGATAAACAAGCTAGTGGTAAAACTTTGTGTTATATAGTGATTGGTAATCTTGTACAAGTTTGATTTGACAATGAAGGACAGAAAGAAAATTAAGAATGTAGTTTTAGATCATCTATTTGAGTTAAGATGGAATAACAATGATGATGAAGAGCCATTTTCTAATCAATTTCTAGATGAGCTTCTTTTTGTTAAGGCAAACAATGTTCACACACAAAGGATTATAAATTGATATGATGAATTCCTTTAATATCTACTTACACAAGAGACTCCTATAAAATGGGATCATAGGAATAGAGGAAAGCCTCTACAAACTATATAGGAATTCCTTTAATTAGACATATCATAGACTTCCTTTAATGTCCAATTTCTTCACTAGGTTAAAAACTATATAGAAATAGAGGAAAGCCTCTACAAACTTTGTGTTGATAGCTTGATATGTGTGTACTTGATACAAATCAACTAAGAGTCATCCAAGATACTCATGAGGACTCTTGTGTAGATCACTATGTAGGATGAAGGATGATCACAATGATCTTGATGGTAGGATATTTTTAGCTAATAAATTTTATGTATGCTAATCATTTTTCCCATTCATGTGAAAGATGTCAATGAGATGAAGGAATGATAATTAGAATGGAAGGGTCCAAATAATGGATTCAACCATTGGAGTTTTTTAACCTTTGGGAAATTAACTTCATGGGATCCATCACTTCCATGTCTAACTATATAGAATGGGATAAATTTGTAGTTTTTTCTAACTATACCTCTACTACTATAGCTCATTTTTTTTAAACAATAGGTGGTAAACATGTTTGGTACATCTAGAGTACTAATTTTTAACAATGGAACATACTTCATCGTTGATACCTTTCACAAGTTAATGGAATTCTTGTGGATGAAACATAAGCCTGTAATACCTTACCATCCTCAAGACAATGGTTAAGCAAAAGTAACTCATAGGAAGATTACTTAAATCCTAATACAAACTATTAGTAGATATAGGAAAGATTGGAGTACCAAAATCAATAATGTCCTTTAGGCATATCACTTAGCATTGAAAATTCCTATAGGCTACTCTTCCTATGAATTAGTGTATGGAAATTCATCAAAATTTCTAATTCAAATCAAAATTCATACACTCATAACTACTACATGTGAGCTTTAATTACACATTAACTTAGCATAAAAAGAACAACTAATGATACTCAATGTGCTCAATGAGAACCAAAGGGTAGCCCTTATGTTTAATAATGTGCACAAGGTATATAACAAAAAACATCATGATGTTTGGATAAGAAAAGTTACATTCAAACCAAGACACAAGGTTTTCTTTAGAATCCCATTCATGTGCTACAACTAAGTTTTAGATATTATAGAAAGTACCATACATTATACATAACTTTTTCTTCTAGTGTTATGATAATTTACCACCCAAAACATTCTCAAAAGTACAAGTTGGTCAACATTCAACAACCTAAATCTTTCATAGACTTCCAAATAACCAATTGCAATACTAACATCTTGAATCAAGAACAAGATCACTCCTTTTTCTAAATCTTCTTATTCCAACTTAGTCATTGGGGAGATACCCATCAGCCATAACACCTTAAAGAAAATGAAAGGTATTTTTTTTGTTTTCTTTTGTTGTGCATCATTCTTTATATTTTTTCCATTTTCTTTATATTTTATTAATTATTCTATATATTTTTCTTTTTTACTTTCTTTTTTATACTTTATTTTTTCCTATTACTTTCATTTGATATAAATTAAAGTCTCCAATTTTATTCCATAACTACTATGAACTTTAACAATTGTTGAGTGTTACTATTAAGGATATAACTCAATATATGTGCCAAATTTGTCTTTATATTATGCTCTATACTAATAATCTATCAGTTTTCTAGTGGTATCAGGTAGTGAATTCATGACATCCACCCATTCTATTTGTCTCATATGGAGTTCTATATCATGATAGCACAAAGGTTCTTTCTCATAAAAACTAAAAGTAACATATGATATTGTTACCAAATGAAATAGGAAAGGACTAACTAGGAATAGAAAGGGATGTGACCTCAAGGAGATTTATTGCATTCTCTTCTCCACTTTCTTAAGTTCTATGATTTTTCATGGGTATATCATCACTCTTACTGTTGATCATAAAAGGAAGTATGTCTCTGTATGGTGTGATTCTCAAAAAGAACACAAGAAAAAAAATGTTTTCAAAGAATATCTCTTTGAAGATATTTTGGAATATAAGCACTAGTTATGGGGTTGGAAAGACATGTTACCCATGACTAAAGATAACCCTCTAACTAAGGCCCAAATTTCTTCCTAACTTGTTCATTCTTCTCTTTTCTTCTTTTCTTAGAGAGATGATTGTCCTTTGTGGTTGTCATGGACTCATGATTATAGAAAAGGAGAAATACATCAATGTGAGTTGACTATTATTAGTATGGACTTTTTCTAGACTTAGGATGGATCAATATTAAATCATCTTAATCATGCATTTCACCAAGGATCTTGTGTGGCTGTGATGTGGATTTTTCTCTCCCAATCTCTTTCTACCATTCTATTACTCCATTTTCTCTCATCTCACTACCTCATACCATGTTTAATTAGTAACTTTGTTTTGTAGTTTCCATAATCTTCAGACAATACCACACATGCATATGGTGTTTAACATGAACAACCAATCATCATCTAGGATGCCTATAGACTCCTTGTGATGATGTTATGCAACACCATATTAGGCATAAGGCTTTTTTGAGGACTTACTTGCATATTTCTTGGTTTCATTTAGTTTAAGCCCCATATCCATGTGAATTCTTTTATTCTCAAAAATCTTAATAGTCTACATCATCCAGTTTTATATTAATTCTATTTAAAGAACATCTCTTTTTGCTCATTCCTATAAATTCAATACTTCTTGGACATTTTGTATCCACATGTATTTTAATAATTCAATGCATTTTCAATATCTTGAAAATTAAATCATTTATTTCAATTGTTCAAAAATTTATGAACTTCAAGAGTTGAGATCATTTTTCATGGGGGCTATTGATGCAATTTTTAATAATTATTTCCAACATTCCATTTTCAAACATGATAGTAACTAATAATAAAAATAATTAAAATGACTTAAAAAAATTTATCATTTAGTTACCTTATAGACTTGGGAACATTATTCTATAATAACCTTGAGCCTAAATGTGGAATTTTTACTAAGTTTGATTCAACCAAGGATCCAAAACATGTTAATTATTAAGAAAAAATTGCCAGAATTAACATTGATCCTTTGGTGATTATAGATGTTGCCAAAAGAAATGTCTAAGATTGAAGGTATTTTACAAGATAAGGAAGAGAGTCCTAAAGGACACAAAAAGATATGCCCTTAGATGAGTAACATATATAATAATTAAATCCCAAACATCACATGTTTACTAGACCATGGGATGATAAAGAGAAATTTCAGCCCATCCTTTAAAACATTATACATAAAAAAGAAGCACCAAAATACCAACCTAATATGAGGATTCATTATTCATGGATTTTTAAAGACTTCTATATCTTTTTAAACTTTGATGTCTATCTAGTATTTATGTTAATTTGTAATACATACATGATGAGCTAGCCCAAATTCTAGGGAGCTAGATTACTTTTGTTGTAGGAATGTCACCTCATCTATGACTAACCCATGAGTTGTGTCCATGGAAGAATAGTTGGAACATAGAGAAATCATCAAGTCAATAAACATTTAGATCCAAATCCAATCAAATTCCATGCTTATGATTGTCAACCATAAGCCAAATCATAAATTTCTATCCCAACTTCTAATCTTGAGTTCAGGAATGGAAATTTTGTAATTAAAAAAAATTTCAAATCATAAAGTATAAAACATGAATTATGAGGATCAAAAAGGAGACATCATCAATTCTATGATTCTTCCTTACTATTTTCCAATGCAGAAGCCTCAACAACCCACCTATGAACTTCCAATGATCTGTAGTTGCCATAAGATTCAACAAATCCTAGCTTGACAATTGTTCAAAGAAAATTAAGAAATTGATTTCAAGTTAACATGGGTTCTCCTAAGTATTTAAATCCCCTTTAGATGAGGTGTTTTTCATTTTATAATGGAATATCTTACAACTTAAATTTAGAAAAACTTTACAAGATAGACATATCAATTTTTATCAAGGAAATCAATATGGATCAATACTATTGTAGGGACTTATCGATTTGTGTCACAATGGTGGTATCTCTTAATTATCGATCCATGTAGCATTTGCAACATGGATCAATATGTATTTATTTTATGACAAATTCCATATTTTCTTTGATCCAATGGTATCAATTTTATTACTATTTCTATGGATATCAATAAAATATAGGCTGATAGAAGTTGACTCTGGTGATGTGGATTGATATGTCTACCCTTGAAATATGATGAAATATTCTATGCCAATCGATATGTTATTGAGACATATTGATCTCACTATATCCTAAAATAACATAGATTTAATAAAGTAATTAGAACATATTTCATATCATTGAGGAATTCGATGTACTTTGATATGATAAAAAAATAAAAAAATAAAACATTAGTTGTTTCACGTTAAAACTAAAGCAAATTTTGGGGTTCATCACAACCCCCTAAAAGCATTTGGCCAATCTGTAGCTAATATATGAAAATAATATCCCTAGTAGGTATATATATAGAAAGATACATGCTATTGTCTATTCTAAATCACATTTCCAATAATCTCCTTTCACAGCCCAAAATTTACCAAGCCTAATCATAATACCATGAAATAAAAATTATTCATTTCATTTTAACTCCACAAAATAATTTCTTAATAAAGAAAACATTTCATCCTAATTCTTCCAACTACAATAATATTCACATTATAAAGAAAAACTTCAAAATTAAATATCAGCTAGTCACCATAATCTAAGTTCATTTCCAAAGAAATTATGTACATATTATGAACAAAAATCAAACATGTTCAAGTCCTAAATATAAATACAAAATGACCTCTATAACCAAAAAACAAATTAACATACATAATAATCAAACCTCAAATTCTACATCCACCTCCATATCATCTTCAGAATATGAGGGTTCTTTTTAATGTTAGTGATCATCTTGTCCATTATAGTGAGAGTAGAACTAACCCTTTCCAATATGGTCAAGATATTCTTCTAGTTAAAAATTACATCCTAGAGTTGAATTTTCATCTCCTCCCAATGTTTCCACATCTCATTGACCTATCATGCCAACATGAATCTCATGTCATTGAACTCCATGACAAAAGGACTAACTTTGGTGTAAATATTAAGAGACTACATGAAGCTATCCTTCCTCAAGATAATATGGGTTACCTTCATGCTATTATGGGGCTCTAAAGGGCTCAACTTCCACAATATGAATGAAATAAAAAATGAACATAATTTAAGTGCATCATCATTATAATGATACACCATGTTCCTGATCGATAGGTATGTGAAGTTGGCCTCTTCACTATATTTCAAGGACTTAATGACCTGATGGATTGGGCTTAAGATGTAGGGGGTGTGCATTGATGATAGGACCTTGTTGATGATCATCCTTGTCATCACGTGGTGCTTTCGATGTAGATTCAGAAAGTAAAATCCCTAGGTTTGAATCCTAGTGGAATCAGACTCTCCTATGAACTAGTGGAAAAGATCATACTTTTCCTTCATGCTAGCCTTTATATTGAAGATGTCCTTACTACTAATAGGTAGGCTAAACCACTTCTTGAGCTATGCTACCATGATTTTAACCCTATTCTTCCTTAGTGAGGATAGTAGGTAGCATTCTAGAGGATTTTCCTTGGTGAGATGAGGCTTTAGATTCTACTAGAATTGTAGGATTTTATCTTGGTAAAAAAAGTCAATGGAGGATCTAATGAATGCCCCATAATCAATTTCCTTAATTTTCTAATGGATGGTTTCATCAGTATGGTCAAGCCACTCAATGTAGTCTACCTTAGCATGGTATGAAGCAATTTTTAGTATTTGATTCTTGGGTGCCTGCAAGATGATAAGAAAATTGATTATGTAGAAATTATCATCAATTTGCTCAATGAAGTCCATTCTGACCTTTGCTTATTACTTAGTGATGGATTATTCTACCATTTATACCCTACTTGCACATTATAATTGTTGGGAGGGAAAGCAAACATCATTATTTATCTAAGAAAATGAGGATGTACCCTAAGCTTGCAAGATGAAGCTTACTTGGTATCTAGAGAGGTAGTGCTTATGTGATATGGATCCTAATCCCTAGCCAAGGTTCTTGGGTCTAATTGTAGCTTGGAAGAATGAGATAGCAAGAGTGGAGAAAGAAATGGCCACATGAACCCTAATTCTATGCAAGAAAAGGAGGGTTCTAAGGGAATAAAATTTATCCCCATGGGTGGTGCCATTTTTTTTTTGAACCACTACATTGCTATTTAAGTTATATTTTTTTACTCTTTAATCATATCAATCTTTATAGAAACTTTGATATAATTTAATAATAGAAAGATTAAATTTCATCACAATCACGAGAAGAATCGATAAGTTCTATATATGTAATTTTTGTTGTATAGAACTTAATCAACTAAATCGATCTAAATCAACATCATCATATAATTAAATATTTAACTTCATCATGATCACACTATTTAGACATGAGGCTCTCAAAAAAATTTCTATTATCAAACTTTATTAATCCCCTCAAATTGTATTGATATCACTATATAATTAAATATCAATACTCATCGCAAACATGTTATTCAAACATAAGGATTTCAGGGAAAATTTTCCTTTATCAATCTATATTTATTAGGTCAATGAGGTTCAATATCTTAGTATTAATAAATATTAAACTATATTGATTAAATCAATATATTTTTAATACCCTTATTGTTAATTCTTCCCTTATCGATTAGAATTACAGAATCAATTTTCTCTAATAAATGATATCTCGAGACATCGTTATCTTAATATATATCAGTATGTTAAGACCTTAAAGGTTTTCAATTTCCCAGTGTATCTATAGACATGAACTCAGTGATGTCTCTAACTAAGATAATATTTTCAAATTATGGGTATTCATACTCTATGATACATATCAATATAACTCAAATTAAAAAGAATAATTTTATTGAGCCAATTGATTAATAACATTACTTCCTTCTTTCACTTCCTATCATTAGAAATTATTGTAGAGGATAAGAATTCATATATAACTTGATTAGGAAGGCCCTTCCTAGAATTATTTGGGCTAAAAAATCTCCTTACAACATTCACTTCATTTATTAGAAGGATGACTTACAATCTCAAGGTTTCTACCTTTCCTATGTTTTAATGATCCAACATGTATTTCTTTCAAAAAATGTATATCCTAACTTGATCTTGGATCAACTTTCATGTTTTTTGTACCATACTATCCTATTCAATTTTTTTGGTATCAAGTTGTTTCACCCCTACCCCTTCTCCAATTAATCTAGGTGATATCCCTAGTATACGTATATTAGAGAAATTATTAGGATTATTTGGAATTACACTGAAGACTAGCTAGAAGAATAGAACAAAATCAAAAGTGCCATGGAATTTATATATTCTCCACTATTCATAATCCATAGGTAAACTTGGATCTTCCAATTGCTAGTGTCCATAGTGCTCACCCATAGTATGGGTCACAACCTCTCACTCCTATGGAAAACATGTTGGAAAATAATTAAAAAATTAAAGAGTTTTAATTACCTATGGATATGATATTTGGTAGTATAAAGAAAAATGGATGGATACAATTGAAAAAGGAGAAGTAAAATAAAAATTAAAAATACTTAATTAAAATAGAAAATAAAAGCTTAAGAAAAAAAGAAGAGCATTCCTAAGGATATGGAATAACATAAGCTAAGAGACATAGTAAAGCCAAGTAAGGGAAATGGTTATAGATGAGGGTGTTCAAGTACTTACTTGAATAAATAAATAGAGTTTTGTAAAATGTAATATGCTAACTCAAAAGTGGTGGCATCCATATTTGTGATTGTTGCTCCATCCATAAGCACTTTGCTCATAGAAGGGGGTTCTTATGGGATTCTTGGAAATGTGAGCTTGTAGCATCAACCCAAATATAAGATTCTTGTGGGAGTGTGGCTTTGCTCATGATTGAAGGTTCTTTTGGGGCCATTTTCTCTTTAATTTACTCTTCTTTTCAATATAATTTTCTTTATTTTCCATCAAAACTCTTTTTTTTCCAAGAATATATGTATGCTCAGCGTGCTTCAATCATGAGATTCTTGTGGGAGCTAATTTCATTTTTTATTTGTTCAATTTTATGGATTTATTATGTGGGTTCTGATCATATTTCATCATATAACTTTACCACCTTATATGCTAAACTAAATATAACACAAATTTGTTATTGTTGATGGTCCAATTAGGTAACCAATAGAAACTATTCACTTATAAACATTAGCCTATACTTATCTATTTCATTCCTTGAATCATTGAACATGCATCTAAGGAATGTTCTTTGGAAAATAATATATTTTATTATATGTAATTTAATTTTTTATTAATATAAGACTCACCCTTAGATGGATTTTGGACTTAAATTGATCTATCTCAAGGTAAGAGGTGTTGTCCTTCTCTTTTGCATTCTAGATATGATGCTACTAAATTCGTTATAGTTCCACCTAATAATAGAACTTCCAATTATCCTTTACACTTTTCAAGGTGAAATTTATCGACTATTGGTTATCCCTTAATTATTTTTATATTATGGAATAAGGTACTTGATTAAGATTACTCTCTATAAATTTAACTTCTACTTGAGCGTTTTCATCACCTAGTTCCTTTATGGAATAATTAGGGTCACTTATTTCTACTAACTCATCCTCTCCTAATTCTACTATTTGATATTGATTTTAATGCTTAAGTCTTTGGCCATTTACTAGGAGGTAGATAGATCTTCTATGGGTGAAATTAGGACACTATTATTGCTATGGGATTATAATACTAGGTATGGGCCTTTCCACTGAGTTGTTAATTTCTCCAGAAATTTATGTAATCTCATATTATATAATAAGACTTTATCTTCTTCTAAGAAATGATTCTTTAGTATGTTTTTATCATTCATACACTTCATTTTTTTCTTAACTATTCTTTGTTTATCAACTTCATGCATGTGTACTTCTTCAAGCTCATGTAGTTGGGTCATTCTAAAGTATTGATTCATTTCCTCATCAAAATTTAGTTGATGTGCTAATCTTAGTCATTGGTATTTTATTCCACTAGGTAATAAACATTGTTTACCATAAATTAATTGATAAGGTAAATATCCTAAGTTTGGTTTATAAGTAATCCTATAAGCCCAAAGTGCATCTTGTAATTTTCTAGACCAATCTTTATTTCTAGCATAAATTATTTTTATTAAGATCTTTAGAATGATTCTATTAGAATTTTCAACTTTATCATTAGTTTGTGGATGATAGGCAATGACCATCTTATGTTGGATTCCAAAAGACTTAAGAAATTTCTCTATTATTTTATTTACAAAATGAGTCTCTTGATCACTAATCATTACACCTGGAGTTCCATATCATGTCAAAATGTGCTCTCTCAGGAAAGCTACAACTACCTTAACATCATTTGCTGGAGTAGCTTTAGCCTCTAACCATTTGGTAACATAATCTTTACATAATTAAATATACTAGCATCCATTGGAAGATGTGAATGGTTCTAAAAAGTCTATACTACATACATTCAAAGGTTCTATTATTAAGATGGAATTAAGTGGCATTTCTTGTTTACTAGTCATTTCCCTTAAGCATTGATATTGGTCACATTTATGGACATATACAAGAATCTTTAAGACTTGTGGGCTAATAAAACCCACATTTTATTATTTTTATAACCATCCTACCACTATTGAAATGTCCACCTCTAAGGTTATCATGACACATCCAGAGGATTTCTTGTTATTCTTTTTCTGCAACACATCTTCTTAACACTTCATCTTTACATATTCAATAGAGATATGGCTCATTTAAAATATACTTTAAGATACCTTTTAGAAATGATTTCTTTTCTTTCTTACTCCATTGAGTTGGTGCTTTCATTGTGGCTAAGTAGTTTGCTATATCTGTAAACCAGAGATCATTTTTTACTGAAAAGAGTTGTTCATCAAGGAAGTTATCATTAAACAATCCTCCTATCCTATGTTCTTCTAGAGTTTCTAGTCTAGAAAGATTATCTTCCATAACATTTTCTCTCCCCCTTTTATCTAGAATTTCTAAATCAATTTCTTGGAGTAAAAGACATCATCACATAATCTTAGCATTTTCTATTTTTTTTTATTAGCTATAAATTTTATGGTTGAATGATCATTCAATACCTTGGTTTTGTATCCTATTAAATAATGTCTAAACTTATCTAGAGCATATACAATTGCCAAAAGTTTCTTTTCTATAGTTGAGTAGTTTACTTAAGCTTGATCTAAACTTTTGGAAATATAGTAAATTACTCTAGGCTTATTTTCTATGTATTGGCCAAAAACTACCCTAATAGCTATGTCACTAGCATCACATATTAAGTTAAAGTGAAAGTTCCAATTAGGTGAATTAAGAACTTGGAGCAGTAGTTACTCTTTCCTTAAGTTTAGAGAATGCCTTTTGTTAATCTCCAATTCATGTAAATGGAACATCTTTTTCTAATGTTAAAGAGGTTTAGTAATATTTAAAAACTCCTTAATAAACCATCTATAATATTTTACATGACCTAAGAAAGACCAATGTATTTTTAAATTTCTTGGGGCTGAAAGTATAGAAATCATATTTACTTTTTCATCTTCCATTTTATTTTCTTCCATAGAGATTACATATCATAAAATGATAGTACAAATGATTATTTTCCTAACTTAATTTTAGATTTTATCTATATATATATCTAAGACATATTCTAATCAATCTAATTTTTGCACATATGTATCTCCGTATAATGAAAAATCATCCATAAATACCTCCATGTACTCCTCTAATATATCGGAAAAGACTAATATTGTTTTTCTTTGAAAGATGGCGAGTGCATTACAAAGACCAACGACATTCATCTATAGGTGAAGGTACCATATGGGTATGTAAAAGTTATTTTATGTTGATCTTCTGGTGCAATAGCTACTTGATTGTAACCACTAAACCCATCCAAAAAATAATAATACCCATTCCCTTATAATCTTTACAAAATCTTATCTATATATGGTAGAAGAAAATGATGCTTTTAGTGCTTTGATTAAGTTTTCTATAATCTACACAAACTCACCATTTCCCTCCCTTTTTGGGTACTACCATGATAGGGCTCATCCATTCACTATTAATGATTAGATAAATAATTCCTTCCTTTCAAAGTTAATAAATTTCATCTTTAATGATTTTCTTTAAGGTTGGATTGATTCGTCTAGGATGAATTCTAACTAGTTTAACATTGACTTCTAGATAAATATAATGTTGTCATATGTTGTGTGAAATTCCCTAGTGGAGATCCTCATAGCTTCATGAAAATGCCTTGGATTTTCTTTTTAATACCTTAATTGATTTATTTTTTTGCTTGTTGGATAGTTGAAAATTTATTATTAATGGTTTATTTTCGTCAAGGATAATGTACTTAAGGGTTTTATTTAGTTCAAAAATTTCTAGAGAATCATTAATTAGTAGTTGAATGATATCCTTGATACTTCCTAATCCCAAATTTAAAATTTTATCTAAGAAGTTCTGTTGTTCTATTGTGGAAGAATCTAAGGATCCCTCCTCAAAATTATTGAGAGCTATTATTTCCCTATCCACATCCATGATAGATGTTGGAATTGTATAAAGCATCCTAGCTTCTTTAATATCTTGATTTATTCTATCCTACTTTGCTTTATGAAATATATTAAGTGTAAATGTGGAATTGGAAAAGGTTATCTGGAGTTACCCTAATCTACAACTGATTATTGCATTGGTTGTTGCTAACTAGGGTTTTTCTAGAATAATTGAAAAATAATTTGGATCTTTTACTTTTAACACAACAAAATCCATGGGGTATTTTTCCTTTTCTACTTCCATTATTAAATCTTCTACTACTCCTATAGGTTTAACAGTTGAGCCATCTACTAAGGATATTGACATGTTTACTCTCTTGATATTTTCCAAGTCTAGCTAGTATACATGGCATGATATTAATGTTGGCACCTAGATCTAATAAGGCATTTTTAATACACTTTCCATTAATTTTTATGGGAATAGTTGGAACTCCTGAATTTTGGTATTTTAAAATTTCACAACTTTTTATAAGTTAAGATAAGTTATCAAACAAACATACTTGTCTAGGGATCTTTTCTATCCTTCTTCTTGTACATAATTTCCTTAAATATTTGGCATAAATTGTTGTATTCTTTACAACATGCTCAAGAATAATATGTAAATATAATTCTTTAAAAATTTTCTCTATATGTGCCTTAGTGAAAAATTATTCTTATAGACATCTAGGGAATGGTGGCGAATTTATCCTTCTATTTATGGATGATGGAAATGTTGAAGGCTAGTATCCTTTGTTCAATGGTTCTTTACTTCCTTCCTTTTCCAATAAAAGTGTTTCATGTGACTGATGCTTTACTTATGCCTCTTAAAATTTTTATTTAAATATAACTCCTTAATATGCATAGGTTCAATGGTTTTCCCACATCTTGTAGGGATTAAATATAATTGCGCTTTGGCTTTCCTTTGATTTGTGGGGTTTGGTTTAGTCTAATAAGGTAAATTGCTTTTATTTAAGTCTTGAAATCTTCTTCTTTTTTCAGCTACAAATTGCATATTCTCTTCTATGAAAGCCATTAAAACTTAAGTTAAGCAATCCAATTGCTCATTAACCAAATTTTAAAGTAACCTATAATTATTTTCAGGAATTGATGATGATTATTGGTAAAATGGTCTTGGCTAAAATGGTAAAGAAGATAAATTCCTTATTTGTTGAAAATCTCTTACTAATTCTTGAATTTCTTCATTACAATAAACCAAGGCTAGAAAAGTTGTGATGTCATGTTGCTTGTTTTCACATAAATTAAAAATTTCCTCCTAAGAAAAATAAGATTTCTTCTTAATTAATCTTGATAATTCATCAACATTTCTAATTAATTTCTTAGTTTGGTGGGTGCAACCTTATATGATGTCTAGATTTTGCCAAATTTTGCTTTGATCTAACAAAGAGTCAATAATTCTTCACCCTTCATTTCTGCCAAATTAACAAGCCAACCAAAATTTTGGGGCTAGATTACTTTCATTATAGGAATTTCATCTCATCTATGACTAACGCATGGGTTGTATCTATGAAGAAACAGTTGAAAGTCAAAGAAATCATGTAGATAATAAACAATTTTATTCAATTCCAATCAAATCTCACACTTATGACTGTTATCCATAAGTTGAAACATAAATTTTCATGCCAAATTTTAATGTTACATTTAAAATATTTCCCCCAAAGGTAAAATCTACATTATTTCTACAATATGGTAATAACCCCTCTATAAAGATTTGAATTAATTGTCATGCTAGAAATTCACAGTTAGTATTTTAAAGGCATAGATCCTTAAACCTATCAAAGGTGTTTTCTTAATCCTCATCTTCTTCCTATGTAAAGCTCATAAGTTGTTTTCTAAAAGCATATAATCTATCATTAGGGAGGAACCATAGAATAAATGTTTTCATAAATTCATCCCATAAGCCTATTTGGATTTGCAATGTTTTAAGCTAAAAATTAACTTTATCATTTAAAGTATATTTGAAAGCAATCATTTTTTTCCTATCCTCTTCTTGAGGTAGTAGCATAGCATTTCTTCTTGGTGGAAAAACTAAAGGTCCTTCATGAATCATTGATGTTCTCTAATTTTAGAAGTCCCCTAAAGTCTATCAATGAAATACCTAACCTAATGGAATATTGAAGCCTATGCTTCCAAAAGAAAGAGGAA
Organism: Gnetum montanum; assembly: GCA_015680685.1. Classification (NCBI taxonomy): domain Eukaryota; kingdom Viridiplantae; phylum Streptophyta; class Gnetopsida; order Gnetales; family Gnetaceae; genus Gnetum; species Gnetum montanum. Next base: position 82,669 of record MNCI01037971.1, read on the forward strand.
TTGAACTTTGTAAAATTGAAGGGGATATTTTATGCAAAGGAGATTGAATTGTAAGAGAGGTACCCAAGGTTAAAATCATAATGGGAATTCGTATAGAGATAGAGGTAGCTAATGAAGTGAGAGGGGTTTGAAAATTTAATGTAGTTGTTGGTTGGATAGTCCCTCCCATAGTGGGCATATTACTTAATATTTGGCTGAAGCTTAAATTTTGGGAACCTACAACTACAGCTAGAATTTTTTATTTGCATTATAACATTCAAGATATCTAATAGTGGATTAAATGCTACTAAAAATGGACATTGTGTTTCTAGTTCATCATGGTTGAAAATTTCAGTTGGATTCCCTTCTTTGTTATTAGTTGAAATTCCTTGTTTTATAGAAGTCTCAAGGGTTTTAGAAGTTAATGGAATATTGATAGAAGGTTGTCCTTTAAAACTTGATTTTCTTTGTTCTTCTTGAGGATGCTTAAAATTATTTTTGATACATTTATAGTAACTGGTAATATTTCAAGAAGGTTGAATTCAAGTTGAATTTTTATGTTGCCTATTAGATGTCATTTAATAAGCACACTTTTATTTGGTACATTCATGAGAAATTAATCCTAAAAATTTGCAAACTATTTTTATTATTGCAATCCTTTTATAACTCTCTTTATTTTTATGAACTAAAGAAACTAACTCTTAAGACCTTTCTTATTTCGTTTCCTCAATTTTTATCTTCTTATTTTCTTTTTGGATGAAAAAAAATTAAAGGAAACCATTTTCAAAACTAAAAAAAAAATGTAAAAGAAATATTGTGTACCTATTTTGAATATTCCATTCTAAATCTAAAAATAAATCTTGAAAACATACTGAACCCTTAGTGAATATTGGCTTTTTTAGCCTCCCCGACAATGGCACCAAACTGATGAGCCAGCCAAAATTCCAAGGCTAGATTACTTTCATTGTAGGAAAGTTACCTTGTCTATGACTGACCCATGAGTCATATCTATGGAGGAATAGTTGAAAGACAAATAAATCATCAAGATAGCAAAAAATAAGATTTAAATCCAACCAAATCCCATGCTTATGACTCTTACCCATAAGCTAAATCATAAATTTCCATCCTAAATTCTAATCTTAAGTTTAAGAATGGAAATTTAATAATTAAATAAAATTTAAAATCATGAAGTATAAAATATGAATTGTGAATAACACAAAGGAGACATCATCCAATCTATGATTCTAGCTTACTATTTTCCATTGTAGTAACCTCAATAGTCCACCTATGAACTTCCAATGGTCTGTAGTTGCTACAAGGTTCAACAAATTCCTACATGATAATGGTTGAAAGAAAATTAAAAAATTGATTTCAAATTAACATGCATTTTTCTAGATATTAAAATCCCCTTTCTTGGATGAGATGTTCCCCATTTTATATTGGAAGAGTTTACATCTTAAATTTGAGAAAAATTTATAAGATAGATACATTAATTTTCATCAAGGAAATCCATATGGATTAATACTATTATAGGGACTTATCAATCTGTATCATAATGCCAATGTCTCTAAATTATCAATCCTCATAGAGTTTGTGATATGGATCAATATTTCTTCATTCTATGATGAATTCAAAATTTCCTTTGATCCAATGGTATCGATTTGTGTTGTTATTACTATGGAGATCGATAAAATTTGTATTAAAAAAATTCAATTCTAGCAATGTGGATTGATACATCTTCCCTTATAATATTTCAAAGTCTACTATGCTAATCGATATGTTATTGATACATATCTATCTCACTCTATCCTATGATAACATAGACTTAACAAAGTTATCAGCACATATCCCATACCATCGAAGAATTCAATGTACTTCAATATGATAAAATAATAAAATAAAAAATAAGCTATTTTATGTTTAAAATGAATTAATTTTGGGGCTTCATTAATCCACTTGAATACATTTTGTAATGTAGTACTCATACTTGTCATGTTAGTCATTCTAAGTCCTAGTCAGCCCACAATTTTTGTAATAAACTTTTTCCATCTTGTACAACTCGAGTAGTATGATAAATAATAAAAATTATACAAGATAACTATGGTATCATATCTACTATATTTCATTTACAATAATTTAGTTGCTATATTACATCTAGTATGTTCTAGGTTGGGATTCTCTATGACAAATATGATGTTAGAATCATAGTAAATCCCTACAAATATGAGTTACATACTATATTTATGATACCTTTTAGTCATTCTTCTAGCAAATGTCTTGTAATTTTCTTCCATAGGATTGAGTAAAATTTTCCTTTAAATTCCTATAGCATGGATTGAATTAATTATGCTTAGTTTTATTCAAGTGCATGATTTACCTAAACATTATTGCATGATGGAAATAAAATTGAGAATTCTTATCTCCATTGCACTTCTTGGATTACCATTAAGCTTACTTAGAAGTATTTTATTTTACATGTAGTTTACTTTTCTATACTTAATAATATAACATTGATGTGAGTACAACCACTTTGAGCATAATATACTAATCCTTAGTAATCCTAGCAGTGAATACTTGGTATGCCTAGAAGTAAACACTTAATAACCCAAAAACACAAATATAAGTTTAGGATATGTATGGAAAGTTGGAATGAATAATATACATTTAGAATTTTTAGTCATTAATCATTTAAAGTTAAACATATTAATTACTTCTTCTCTTAATCCTTTTAAAGATAAAAAATAATAAAATTATGAACACAAATATCTTACACCTCAATCACACTTAGCCATATGAATGAAATTAATACAAGTAATGATTGAGAAGAGAATGAATAATAACCTCATGTTTGACTATCTAGGACATAAGTCATTTAGGTAGAAGGGCTCTATGAAATTTGACCAAATCGCTTGTACATACATGTGATTCATATGGTTAGGTATAGGGAATACTTGCTACTAATCAATGGAAGATCTTGATAAAGGTTGTTTACATTGCTAGAAAATTTTTTGCATATTAGAATGACAAGAAGTGGCATTTTGGATTTAATCACCTTGATGAAATGTGGACAATCAAATATTCTTCTAAGATAATTTTTTTCAAAGATAATGGAATGTGGTTTATTTTGTGCTATCACTTCCTAAATGGGTTGAAACATTACACACACACACACACACAGAAAGAAAGAAATAAAGAAAGAAAGAAAGAACCTTATCCATTGAAATTTCTTATTTACAATTATTTGTTAAGCTTTGAGTTAGAATTATGCTCTAAATACATCACTTCTTTCAAGTGGGAAAGGTATGAAGAATCCTTGGATGAGAATCCAAGATTGTTACACAACATATAAACACAAAATCATCACATTGGAACACCTGATTATAAAGTTTCCAAGACATTTAACCCAGAGAATTTTCATAACATTAATGGAAGAAAGAATAAGAAGCTCCCATCTAACACATTATTTCATAATAAATGCATGATGGTACCATGATCTTAAACTATCACAAGAATCAACTCGTAGAAGAGATTGTGTTTCTCCTATAATTCACCATAACTAATTGGGCCACATATAAAATTTTTTACATAAACAAGATATCTTCAATTATATTCTCATAGTGCATCACAATATTTCTTAATAAAAATTTTTAAGCTCCAAAAAATTTATGTTAGTATTAGAGTTCAACTTCAATAAGAAAGCAACTTACCATTTCTACCTTAAGTAAACAAGATATTGTAAGTATTCTCATAATTGAATTTTTTTCCAAGAGAAGGACCAAGATTTGCTCACTTATGTTTAGGCATCTCATCTATTACTTGTACTTAATTTTCAAAAGTATCTAAATGGATCTTTTGATTAAACTAAAACATTAGCTCTAATACCAAGTGTAACAACACTACTCTAGGAAGCACCTTTTAGTACCACCCTTGAGCCCTAAAGTCACTAAGTGTGACATCCTATTCTCGAATGTCATGGAAAACATTAAATATACATTATATTAGACATTAGGCATAAGAAGATAACATGCCAACATCAAATATATATAACATTCAACATTATGCATATAGAAAATAATAAGAAAAAATGTAGAAGAAAAGAAGAAAAAAATGCCTTATTAATGTGAAATAGCGAATCTAGGCCATGCTCAAAGGGTTCCTTGGAATTATATTCCCTTAGCATCTATCCTTTAGAGGTTATCCAACACTACCATCATAGTTAGGCCTATAATCAACTAGAAGGGATAGTTAGTCCTCTTTCTATCTCACTTCAACTACCACTTGTTACTCGCCTTCACTCACTCTATAACTCCATGCTAATACAGCTTCTAATGCCTGCATATAAATACCTTAGGTTAAAGCCCCAAAGGTTACCTCAAGAAACATGTTCATTATTACAATATGTCCTTTTAGGTCCTACGTAGAACTTGTCTTTTTAGGTCTTGTTATGATAATCATAATGTTGTTATGAAGAGAAACCATCTTTGTTATGTAGTAGAATGATTTAGAAATGTGGATATTACACTAAGTATTCTAGATCATACTTAAGATAGACTAATATCATTAAGAACTTGTAAGCACATCATGAGTGCACAACACATATGTCATCTATTAATCCATGGGTTAGGGCCATCATCAAGATCACTAGATAATTCTATAAGTAATAAGATTGACATAAGAAACATGTATGATATTTACTAAAAGCACTACTAACACATTAGATACATCATTTATTAATAGAACTAAGACATGTTCTTATAGTACATGTATCTAGCCTTATACCCCTACCTCATAGAGAGGGGATAGTGCTTTAATCAAAGAGGCCAAAGCCTCCCCAACAAGCCTACATATACTTGTGATATTATTCACAAAGATTCAAGATAATGTAGTTCTATAAGGATAATGCTTAAGATAGCATGAAATTTAGTGGATCTCCATACTTCTTCTAGTCCTGTTCTAGAAAGGAAGCAACCTTTGAACCACTAATAAGGCATACTCTCTATCTCTTATCTAAAAATTACTTTTTGACTAATATCAGAATGGGTAGAAATATTTTCATCTTTAAAAACACCTCCAAAGAGGCATAATGCTTTACGATATCGAAACTAGAACTAGATCACTATATGTATGCCTATGAATTTTCATGATATTGTTAAACCTAATGGTATGTCAAATTAACATAGAGATTGAAATTGCACATGCAACTTGCAAATCACAAGGCAATACTTTAACCAATAAAGTAATGTCTCACTAATAAGATAATACTTTAGATTCAAATCTTTCAAATATTGAAACTAAAGAGTCTAAAGGGCCCTAGATCTACAAACTAAGCTTAAAGGAAATAAAAAACTTTTTTAGAACAAGAACACTCTTGTTAAACTTTCTAACTTCTGCATGTCTTCTGTATTGTTTTTTCTATTATGAATGAATATGTGCTGCTACAATTATATAGGCCTTGATCGCCCAAGAATAGATTTGGAGAGAAAGTATGAATCTTGAAAATCATGGGAATGATCCTTATCATCATATTTAAGGATCTTCTTAATATGGGATGTCCTAAATATGGATTGGATAAGAATTACATGAATAGGATCTTATCTTATTTAAAATAGATTAATGGATGAGATCTATCTAATTTTATTGTGGAACATCTAGTCATCTAGTC
>MNCI01037971.1:88584-167933 GCA_015680685.1 Gnetum montanum
GAAATTTTTATATTGATGAAATGTGATCCCAAAATCTATTATAGTTCTCAAGTATCGCAATACCCATTTTGTAGCTTTCGAATGTAATTCATGTCGATCATGCATGAACTGAGAAAGGTAGTTTATAGCATATTGGATATCTAGACGAGTATTGGAGAGATACATTAAACTACCAACAAGGGATCTGTATAGTGAAGGGTTGACAAACGGGGATTTTTCATCCTTGGTAAGTTTTGTGCCAAGGGAAAGTGTTGTGTTTGAAGGATTATAATTAATCATGCCAAACTTCTTGATTAAGGATTAGGAAAATTTCATTTGGCATATGGAAATTGATTTTGTTCTTTAGATAACTTGAAAACCCAAAAAGTATGACATCTTCCCTAAATTATACATTTCGAATTCCTTTTTCATGGCATTTAGAAAATTATTTGCTAATGCAATTGTAGATGAAAAATGGATTAAATCATATACATATAAACAAACAAAAATAAAATCATCTCCAGATACCTTTTTGTATATTGTTGTTTGGGACTGAAGATTAATGAAGCCTTCTTCCATGAAAAATGCATGAATATGTGCATACCATGCACATGGAGCTTGCTTGAGCCCGTATAATGCTTTATGGAGCTTGTAAACATGATTTTGTTTTCCTTCATCAATGAAGCCCAGTGGTTGTTCCACATAAAATTCTTCATTAATAACACCATTGAGAAATGCAAAAGCCACATCCAGTTGATAAACCACATATCCAACTTGTGTAGCAATGGCAAGAAAGATTCTCATGGATTCCATCTATGAAACAGGAGCAAAGTTATCATCAAAGTCTCTATCTTGTTGTTGGAGATAGCCTTTGGCAACTAGGCGAGCTTTGAATTTTTCTATTTCATCATATTGATTTCTCTTAAGTTTAAATATCCATTTTAAACCGATAACAGACTTACCAGACGGATGAGAAACTAGGCTCCAAGTGTTGTTTTTATTAATTTGATGTAGCTCATTCTCCATGGCATCAATCTAATGGTTATCTTGTGTAGCTTCGATGACTATGGATGGTTCCATTAAACCATCATCACTCCCCCCCGATTGGTGTAAGTAGCACAAAAAATTCATCATCCATCATAGTGAAAAGAGCATTTTCAAGAAAGTACACATCCTGGGTTGGTGAAGCAGTGTCTCCATGAAAGTGACTCCTTGTCATGTGTTGTGTAAAATTTGTATCCAGCATGTTCGAGGATGGATGATATTGAGCTAGCCAAGAGGTCACTGGAAACTATTGGGAGGTGGACATTGTTAAGGTAGAAGGTGTTGTAGATGAAATGATTTGAGAAGGCATTGATGTAGAGGTATGCCTTGAGGAGGAAATGAAATTTGAGGATGGTGTTGCACTAAATGACCATGCCAAGGTTCTGTATGTTATGGTAATCGTTGGTTTATTGCTACCATAGATCCATGTCCCGAATTGGTAGCAGCAAGCATGTTTTTGACAGTAGTAGCAGGCACATTTTTGGCAGCAAAAACAAGCACATTTTTGGCAATAGCAAAAAGTGAGGAAAAACAACACCATGGATGGCCATGATGCTATAATGTTGAAATGTTTCTTCCATGAAATTTACATCATGTGAATCAACCACATTTTTATTTGCAACATCATGACACTTGTATGCTTTAGAATTTGCACAATATCCCACAAAAATACATGGATGTCCCTGTTGATCCAGCTTTTGTCTTTTTTGTATTGGAATTTGAATGTAGCATGGTGAACCACAAATTTTCAAATGAGACATATTGGGTTAATATCCATTCCATAATTCATATGGATTTTTATTTTGAATAGATCTTGATGGCGCCCTATTTAAAATATATATAATGTTGCACAAGCTTCTGCCCAAAATTTATTCTCCAAACCTGACATTTGAAGTAGACACCTTGCCATTTCAACCATAGTTCTATTCTTTCTCTCAGCAATACCATTTTGTTGAGCTGTGAATGATGTGGTTGTTTGATGACTAATCCCACTTTTCTTGCAAACTTCATCAAATTCAACGAATAAAAATTCACCACCACGATCTGTCTAAATTTTCTTAATTAAACCGCCACTTTGATTTTCTACTTCCACCTTGAATTCTTTAAAAAATCTCAATGTTTGACCTATTAATTTCATAAAAATACCCCCAAGAAAATCTTGAAAAATCATCCACTATGATTAACATATATTAGTTTTTACTTAGGCTCAATGTTTGCATGGGACCACATAAATCCATATGAACTAGATCTAATTTTTCTTGAGATCTATGTTCTTTTCTAGGAAACGGTAACCTTGTAATTTTTCCTAGTTGAAATATGCCAGAATCATGATTATCTAGCAAAGAAAATTTTGGCATACATCTTACAGTTTCTTCTTTTTGCATGTGGTCCATTGAGCCAAAGTTGACATGTCCTAACTAAGCATGCCATAACCATGTTATGTCCTTAGTGATAGTGAGACAATGAACATCCTTTTACATTTGTAACTTGTACATATGATTCTTACTTATAGGGATAATTGCAATACCTTTATCATCATTAACCTTAGAAATTCTACAAACATCTTTTTCAAATTCAACACGATACCCATTGTGACATAATTGCCCCACACTTAATAAATTCTTTGGAAGATTTGGAACAAAATAGATCTGGGAAATAACATACTTGTTACCTTGAGTTGTTGTCAATGCAAGTGATCTAATACTAGCAATGGTTAACTTCTTTCCATTACCTATGGTTACCTTTCCATCATATTTTTCCAAGCTTGATAACAATTTCTTATTCCCTGTCATGTGATTGCTACACCCACTATCAACATACCAAATGTTGTTGTTGTTGCTAGCATCTGATACCTTTGTAGAGATCAAGAGCTGATCTTCCTCCTTTTCAATATAAAATAATTTCTCACCTTTTTGTTTATCTTCATGTTCTACAATTTTTTCTTTTCCCTTCTTTTCATACTTCTTCCTTGACCAACATTCAAGAGTATTGTGGGTGTTGGTACCATAGAAATCACAATGCTTCCCTTCCTTTAACTAATTTGATCTTCCACGACCACGACCTCCAGATCTACCATGATCATGTTGATGTCCTCTGACCAAGGATCCACTTGAGGATCTTTGATGTTGATTTTGATTTTGATTGGATGTCCTCTAAAATTGTGCTTGAAATGCATTCTATTGAATCCTCATGTTCAAAAATTCTTTACTCATATGTTCTTAAGCTTCCTACAAGCTCAACCATGGTCATCTTATCAAGATCTCTTGCGTCTTCAATAGCCACGACGATGGGATCATATCATCTGGTTACACTTCGAAGGATCTTTTCAATAGCACACCTTTCCTCAAGCATTTCTCCACAAGATTCAAGTCCATTTTGAACCTGTTGAAATTCAGTTGATGTATTGATCAATATTCTTTGAATCTAGTGTATCTTTTCTTAAAACTTGTAACTTGACAACAGCAACTTTTAATGATCCTTTGTATGCAATCTTCCATGCATCCCATGCAGCTTTGCTAGTTTGATGCATAACAATTTTGGGAAAGATTGTCAGATCTAACCCAGATTGAATGATGAACAATGCTTTTGCATCTTTCTTATGAAGCTCCTTAAATTCATTCTTTTCATCTTCCTTCAAGGCTTGAAATGTTGCTTGATCAACATCTTGGAATCCATTTCCAACAAGATCCCAAAGACCTTGTGAGATCAAGAATGTCTTCATCTTGATTGCCCAATATTCATAATTCTCTCTCTTGAAGACAAGAACTTGGAGAGACATGGATCCATGATTTTGGGTCGTCCTGGAGAGATCTGTTGTCAAGAATCTAAGCTAACCTTGCTCCAATACCAAATGAAGAGTCTAAAGGGCCCTCGATCTATGAACTAAGCTTAAAGGAAACAAAGAACTTTGTTAGAACAAGAACACTCTTGTTAAACTTTCTAACTTCTGTATGTCTTCTGTATTATTTTTTTCTATTATGAATGAATGTGTGCTACTACAATTATATAGGCCTTGATCTCGCAAGAATAGATTTGGAGAGATAAGTATGAATCTTGGAAATCATGGGGATGATCCTTATCATCATATTTAAGGATCTTCTTAATATGGGATGTCCTAAACATGGATTGGATAAGAATTACATGAATAGGATCTCATCTTATTTAAAATAGATAAATGGATGAGATCTATCTAATTTTATTGTGGAAAAATCGAGTCATCATATTCCACAGAAACTGCCTCACTAAAAAGGCATAATACTTTAAACCAAAATATTTTAAATATTGAATTTGAAATTGAAACATATTTTTAATAATATTTACTCTAAATACGTATAGTCAAATTAGAACTTTATAACTGAACATTGCCTTCTAAGATTGAATTTATAACTTAAAGCTTCTAAATCAAGAGTCTTACAATTAGGCTAATACCTCATTGTTAGTCAATAATCAATTTATCAATAACAACATCTATAGAATATTTAATTGATAACACATCTTTAGAACTAGTTATTCATTATGGGTTTTACCCATTGTCAAGAATGTGTAAGGAAACCATTGAAAGAAATTATATTTTTGATGAAAAAATCACAATAAAAATAGGTGCACTAAGATTTTGTATTGTATTAGATCTTTGAAGTTCGACTTGACATTTAGAAGTTATATCAAAATTTAAAAAAATTGCTTTTACTTTTTGAACAAAAGATTAAAATGTTTGTAGATATTAAAAAATTCAGAAACAAATATAGCTCAATACTAGAATTGTAGAATGCAACTTAAAACATCATTTTGTCTAAGAGGTCAAATACTAGTTAGCTAGACTTTACCATAGAAAATAAATAATTATTATCAGAAAGCTAGGCTAAGAGATGAACTTTTATATGATAATTATTATGAATACATATTTGCTGGAGCTTTTCATAGAAAATAAATTATTATTATTGTTATTATAGTACTCTACCAATAGATGAGCATTGTCACAAGAGTTCTTATTTTTAGAAGATTATAAGTACGTAACAGGTTAGCTAGCGACATTAAGCTAAGGTATTAACATTTTCCAATGGGTAGGTTAATTACTAAGACAATTTAAGGCTAAACAACTATCACAACAATAATTATTTAACATTGGTTCTGATTTTTTTTCAACATGAAAATAAATTCTCAGAGCATCAATTTTAAAATGTCATTAATTCGAAAAAGAATAAAATTTTCTCAGCCAAATAATAAATATATATCATAAAAATAGCTAATTATTTTCAAAAAATGCAAACATTGTAGAATTAATTTAATTGACTTTAAACATAAAAAGTTCAATTTCCTTTAGTAGTATTTTTAGTCATTAAAGCGTTTTCTTAACATTAACAACAAAAACGCCCCAAGTCAATGGCTAACACAAACGCCCGTGTTAATGACTCCAATGAATGATTGAAGGCATGCCCATCTTCTGTCGTTTTCTTGGTGGACCAGCATGCGTGCAATAAAACAATGGGGGTTTCACAGCTACCTGTATCTGGACAAGCAAAATATGGACAAGTTGTGCATATTTCTGCGAATGCTGGTGGCTTCACATGAACAAAAACGTTTTACTTTATTAAGTTTCATTATTGAAGATAACAATTCATTTTCCTTAAAGAAAGCAAAGAGTGGTTGCCAAGAACCTTAAATTCAGGTGGATTGGATGTGGCTTTTACGGTACCGACGAGGGTGCTATCGTCCGCCTATGTTGCATGGGTCGTTCGCTGCCCTTTCCTGAGGCGTGTCTGAGGTGAGGTCTTACCTGTTTTTGTGTTTGATTTCACTTGTTTTTTGCTGCTTTACTTACTTGCTTTCTCTCTCTTATATATATATAAAACACTACTTTAACTGTTCCCATCATCCATCTTCCATCCATGTTTATGATTCACGTGCATTCTTAAGGAATTGCAATTGCCATTCCCAAGGAGCCCTACTTACCAGAAGCCCTTGAACATGCTTGGAAAGTCTGCCGCATTGAATGTGAATATTACCAGCATAAAGAAAATAGTTGTGTAGGGATCTTTCCGGAACATTCTGGAAATTCTTGACAATATTGACAGCATCGGCCGTGAATGATCTATTCAAACATATATAGAATGTTTGACAATGTTATTTTCCCATGTTGGCTCTAACGTTATCGATACCTAAGTTTTTTTTTTTTTTTTTGGAAAGGATCGAGTGAATTAAATTCCAAAAAAACGGAGCTATACAGCTGTACAGCGCAGCGCAGGCCCGAGCGGCTGGCCCCACTCCGAAAATTCCCTAGCAGCCCCACCCTGCCCCNACAGGCCAGAGCCGCTGGCCCCACTCCGACCAATGGTAGCACCCGGAAATTCCCTAGCCCTGCCCTGCCGCAGGCATCCCCGCGGTGGCCAGCCTTCCCTGCTCGGGCCGTTATCTTGCGGTCAACTGCGAATCATGAATTACAAATGACACCCCTTCCCTGAGGTGTCCCCCTCTGCCGGCTATCTGCCCCGAGAATTGTGTCTGGAGTGTTAGTTGTTGTTGATGAGGTGCATGCTAGGACCTGGCTGCCCTGGCCTAGCCTCCACACGACGTTGATTTTCCTCAATAATCTGGCCGATGCCCGTCATGTGGTTCTTGAGGACACCTTCAATCAAGACTAGCATCAGGATTGGCGACTGGGTAGGCAATGTTGGGTGTTGCCCTCTCGTGTTGCCAAAGGTATGATCTTTTATTGCTGGCGTGTCCTCCTCTAGGGTTGGTCTCAACGGTTCCTGGTCTTGGATGGTACCTTCGGTCATAGTAACCTCCTCACAAGACCCCCTCCTCTTTCGCTTGTGTTGTTGCCTCATGTTCGAAACCGAGCGCCTGGGATCTGGGTGTTGTTGGAGGCCAGTCGTAGGGGACTTGAGGTGGACATGAGGATCCATAGCAACGTTGATTTCCTGCCAGAGCTTACAAGTTCTTCTAGCTAGCACGGTCGTAGGAGGAAGGCCCCCCCCCCCCTTTAAAGATACATTCATTCCTGGCCTTCCACAGAATCCAGAGTGCAGCCAGCATCGGCAAGTTGCTGGAGAATTTTGGGGACTGAAGGCCAGCTATATGCCAGAAATGCCTTGTCACGTGGAACTCATGCATGAAGTGTTGTAACGTTTCTGTGTGTTGGTTACACAGGGGGCAATTGGGATTGATTGCTAGGCCACGTGTCTGCAATAAGGCCCGCACGGGGAGGGCCTAATGAATGATCAACCATCCAAATGTTTCGATTTTCTCTCGGAGGATTCCCTTCCAGAGCCGCATCCAGTATGGATCGGTCATGAACTGTTTCTAAAGGAGCTGCCTAGGATGCAGGGAGATCTCATCAACATTGTCCAGCAACCTAACATGCGTGCATAGCTGCCTCCAAATGTGAGAATCGGAGCTGGACATTGTCCAGGGGCGATATTTCTACCGTAGGATTTGCACCCAGAGGGAGGGGTCCTCGTGCGACGCAGAAATTCATCGTAGAAGTCTTTGACATCCTAAAGCAGCTTCAACCGTGAAGGGGAGGATTCCCCTCCTCCCCCCCGTGGTGTGAGGTCGTGCGGTTTTGGCCCACGCCACCAGGTGCAACCCATTCCCTCCCTTGCTACCCGACCACACAAAATCACGGATAATTGCATTGATTTTAGTGGCGACTCCAGTAGGTGGAGAGGCCATTGATGCAGCAAACCTCGCCATGGACCCCAGCACCGTAGAGGCTAGCATGAATTTTCCTTTGCAAGACAGGAAGCTATTTGTCCAAAGAGTCGTGCGCTTTTGAATTCGCATAATGAGGGCCTGCCATGTTTGCAATCGGTGCTAGTTGTGAATGGGGATGCCCAGATATTTTTCATCTGCCTCTCCTGGCAGGATCCCCAGGATTTGGATGATCTTGCTACGTACCGCAGGGTGGGTGTGTGTGGAAATTAACACAGATTTCTTGGTGTTGGGTGCCAGACCCACTTCCTATTGAAGCCAATGTAGCGCCCTTGTTAACACCCAAGCCTACGACACCACGACCCTAGTGAAGATCATGGTGTCGTCTGTGTAATGGACGGTGAGGTAGGGGATGTCGTGCATATTAAGCCCCTGGACCCCTTCTTCAGCACAGTATGTTTGCAAGAGGTCCATCATCATCAAAAAAAGAAACAGAGAGAGGGGGTCACCTTGACGGAGCCCTCGTCCGGTCCCGTGAAAACCCCACAGGTGTCCATCGATGTCCAGCAAGAACCACCCTCCTCGTTGGATATGCAGGTAGAGCTCCATGAATGCCTTGTCGAAGCCTTTTGCTTGCAGCACTGTCCTCAGTGCTGCCCAACTCACAGAGTCGTAGGCCTTGGTTATGTTGAGTTTGATGCATAGGCCTGGCAGTTTAGCAACCCGAAGGGAGTGCTGGATTTCCTGCAGCAGCAGGACTTGGTCTTGGAGTCCCTTCATAAAAGTGGCCTGATTTTTCCCCACCAGGCGAGGCATGAGGGGCCGTAGCCTAGCTACAAGCGTGTGAGAGAATAAGCACAGCAGCGAGTTACAGACTCCTATGGGGCGAAAATGCCCTGGGGATGTGGGAAAATCTTTTTTTTTGTAGTAGGACCACGCGGGAGCAGTTGATTTATTTATGAACTTGATGCCACCCCAGCATGTAGTTAAAAGCATTGAGCAGGTTCGCCCCTAACACGTCCTTGAAGTCACGGAAGAATTCAATGGGCCACCGGTTTGGCCCCGGGGCCTTGTCAGCCAGCATATCCTGCAGTGCGCTTCGGAGCTCCTGACGTGTGAACGGCTACAGAAGATGTAAATTATCCGCCGAGTTTCAAATTCTCCACACGGGCACTGAAATTGGGACCGTGGGCTACCAATTCTAGACTTGCTGCCAATATTGCAGCAGTTTGTCCATGCCAAAGTTTGGGTGTGTTGGGTCACCATGCAAGAAGCGCTGCAGCGACCATTGGTGTGTTCTGCGGTGTGCCTTCGCCGCTGCAAAAAAGAACTTCGTATGCCGATCCCTTGCCCTCAGCCACTGCACGCGTGCCCGGTGGTGCCAATATTCCTCCTCTTCTTGGTACAGTAGTTGGAGCTCCGCCTGGAGGGCGAGCTCCTTGTGGGTATAGTCGGCCCCTTGCTCCTATTGCTACTAAATTACCTGTAGCTTGGCCTGGATCTGGGTTTGGTATCCTTTGAAACTATATTTTTCTGCCAATTTGAGATTTTTGATTTCATTTTTGAGGGTCTCTAACCCTTGTTTTAGAGAATTGCGTGGGTCCTCCAAGTTCGGGTAGTCTTTCCAGATGGTCCGAACCAGCTTACCCAGCCACGGCTTGCATAGCCAAGTACATTCAAATCAGAACAGGCGGGGGCTTTGATGCACATCACACATCAGCTGGCAGATGATGGGCTGATGGTCGGAAGCCATCCGAGCCACGCCGTACACCTGGATATCCCACTCGGGCATTAGTCTGTTGCTGACCCACACTCGGTCTATCCAAGATTGAACCCACGCTATGCCTTGTTTGCGATTACTCCAGGTATACTTGCAACCCGTGATTTTGATGTCAGAGAGATATTGATGTTGTAATAGTGCGTGAAATTCGGGCACCCCTAGGGGTTCCGCCATGCTATCGCCAGTCTTCTCCCAACTGTAGAGCCGTTGGTTGAAGTCTCCAATCAGTAACCAACTGGCGTTGTGAGGGATCAGCCCCGCTACCCGCGAAATCTCCTGAAGGCGGCCCTGCTAATCCTGAGGGTCGTACGCATTTGTTACCCACATGCCTGCCTCGACAGGTGCACCGTGATGCACCAATCAGAGGTGTCAAGGATCTACGAGTCCACCTTGGGGAGCACGAGGCCTCTCGTGTGCCCCCTGCTGGCCACCAGGTGGCTGTGCCACCTGGGCCATTGTAATACATGGGCTTCCATCTGTTGGAGCTTTGTTTCTTGTAAACACACAATATCGCACCTCTCATCGCGTTCCATACATTGCAGGGTATGTCTCTTGTATGGGGTACCCTGGCCCCTGCAGTTCCATGAGAGCACCTTTATCGAGATTGGTGTTGGAGGTAAACTTCCTAGAGTGTGGGTTGCACTCCCAAATCAACGAATAGCTGCATGGCCTTGTGATGGCGGGTGTTGTTTTCTAGGCTATCAACCTTGGTCACTGGTAGGGATATCGCCATCCCCCATTCGTGAAATGGCCTTGGCCCTTGGGGGAGGGGGGGGGGCGCTGGGCTACGCCAAGCCTCTACTAGTGTTTAGCCAATCTGTGACTGATGATGGTGACCAAGCATCCTGGGCAAGGCCCTCCTCCCCAAACGTGGGTGTGTGCGGTGATCCATGGTAGCCTTGCTTCGCTTCGGTCCTTGCCTGGGTTCTCACTTGTGCTCTCATTAGCGTGTGAACATAGGACTTGTTCGTTGCACTTGGTTGGGCTACCTGTCCCGTCTCCGATGGCCCTTTCCCACGGATGTCCTCCGTTGATTGCCTCTACGGCCTGCCAGGACTGGGGAGTGGCCAGCCGTTAGCTTTGGTCTAACCTTGTGTCCCCTTAGCCCTGGGGGCCGTTCTCTATGAAGGGGGTCTCCCCTTGTATGCCTAGTCTCACCCTTGGGTACTAGAGGTTTCCGGTTTGCTATTCGGCCTTTTTTGCCAACAATGTGCCACTCATCCTCTGGGGTGGGTGCAATACAGTCGTGATGGGCCGGGTTGTCCCCTTTCATCAGCAGGTTTTCGAACTATACACAGATCCTCTCCTCACTAAGATCCGTGTCCAATACTGCATAAGAGGCCGCCACACCTAGAATCACACGAACCCCAGGTATTCCCTTACCTCGGTGAAATGATCAAACTTGATAAATTCGCCAAACAGCTTTGTGAGCGACTGTAGGAACTTTGTCGACCAGTATTCAAGGGGGAGGCCATGCAGGCATACCCAGATTGGCACCCTCTCAAACAGAGTCAGATCTCGGTGAGCCCTTGGGCGCCAGGGTGCCAAGGCCAGACCGCATGCCCCATAGAACCAAGGTCCCCCCACCAGAACTCGTTCCCATTCCTCTAGGGAGGCCAAACAAAAAAGGAGATGGTCTTCTACTAGGCATTGAACCTTCACCGTACCTAACCCTCATGTAGCCCGGGCCTAGTGTCGAATCAAATCTACCCGTGATCGTGCCCCTTCAAACACAAATTTGCCAATTAGGCAGCGCTCCAATTTTTCTAGGGTGTCCTTTTCTGGTCGTCTGACTTTTATTCGCAGCACTACTCCTTCTCTAGAACAATCTCCTAAAGCTCTGGCCCACTTCTTCTCCTCCACCGTGACTACATCCGCCGGTCCTTTCATCACACCATGGGCTGGCCTGTTCGTCTCCACTCCTTGGGCCATGACACCATGGTGTGCCTCCACTCCTTGAGCCATCTCGCTGACCACCCTGCCTGTACCCGCTCCTTGAATGCTCATCCTGGTACCCACTCCTTGAACGCTCATCCTGGTATTTTTATCGATACCTAAGTTACTTTCCAAGAAATACAGGTATGTTTACGATTAAGGAAATATGCTTCGAACAACCCCCTTTAGCTAATTTAGCTAAATGGACTTTGGCCACCATCATGCTACGAGAAATATTGGTATTAGAACTTGAAACAATATACTTGCAGAGCATATACTTTATTGGAAATATTACATGTTAAAGGCCTATAATTCATATCATAACATGAACTTACCTCAACCCTAAGACCGTTACACCACCTTATGATATCTATATGCATACAACATTTTTTTATGATAATAATTAATACTCCTTATCATCATCTTAGCCTTGTTCTAATAAAATGGGATCTGTTACACAAATTCTTTTTTACGATTCATCTCTATGAAGAGCTAGATCCGTATTTATTTGTAATTTCTTCAAAACATTTTCAATTGTTTATTCCCATGTCTTCTTTAGTCTTCCTTTTAGTAGCTTTTTTGGAATAATGATGTAGAAACCTTTGTTTATAGGTTCATTCTCTAATCTTCTTTGCACATGTCTAAACCACCTAAGTTGCCATTCTTGAAGTTTATCTAAATATAAGAATAATTAATACTATTCCTTATAATTATGATATTTCACCTTGCCTTACCATAATGTTGTTCTTGGTCATATTTGGGTCTTCTAGACCTACTTAGTGGTCCAACCTTTAATTTGCTCCTCTTCCTCCATGACATTATTGGCTACATAATTCAGCATACTAGGGCTAACAACATGTCCATTTTTTAGCATGAAGACCTCTTCAAAACCATTGCCAAGAGTAAGGCATCTCCAAAGTCAACATTGCCAAGGCAAACCTACTAGCATTCTATTTCCTTACAACAAGGAAACCTCAGATTTTGGTTCAAGGAAGTGATGTTGTAACTTACATTCTAGCTCTTCTTGTAATAGCCTTACCACACATAACTATACCAATAGTTCAAAGACCTATTCAACTAAACATGACCAACTAACTTGATTGTGAACTTGTCATTGAGAGAAATCATAAAATCTATGACATTTGATGGGTTCTATACTTCAACACTCATGGATTTCCTATAGAAAATAACCTATACTAGTTTTTACTATACATGCTTTGATAAATGTTCACACATCCATAGTAATATTGCAATGTTTTGTCAAATGATTATTTGATGTCACTTAATTCTCATTGACTTCTTTTTCATTGAAGAAACCTAGGTCAAGGATGATGTAAGTAATGACACCACTCCTTCAATGGATGCATAGCCTATGAATGATAATTTTGGCCTACATGAGAAAGCTCCTACTTTGGGACCTATGTAAAGCACATCTATTCCTTACATCCCACCTACTTGTAGCCATTTTTATGATCTTACCCTCACATTCACACCTCTACCATCCCCTATCCGTACTAATTCTAATGTGTTTTCGCTTAGGTGAATCACCTCTAGTCCAGGCAAATTCCAATACTCCACTTCTCAATCATCTTGAGTTGATAGTGGTCCTAGAGATATATGGATTTTTATGGCACATGTGAATCCTTTGAATCATATCATGTGGCCATACCTACAAACATCATCTGTAACCATATGTTCCTAGACAATTAGTAGGGTATCCTTTGTAGGCCTGGACATTATACTAACTATTATAGATATACGAATTTTGTAGTCTTTGGGTCAGTGATATGTTTAAATCCAAGGTTTGCAACTTCCTTAGTGGAGAATGATTAGATCCATTGCCATTGCCAAGCTTCTTTAGCTTCGTCATGATGTTGTCTTGCCAAGTTCCTTAATGTTTGCAACTTACCTATTGCTTTTCATATGTGCTCTTTCATCTTGCTACCTTACCTTGTATTAGCCTTTGTAAAGGTAGTTCGTATTTGTTATTGACTTTTCTTTTTACCAATCTAATAAAAAATGTTTTTGTTGGGCTAGTACCAAGATTTTACTAATGTAATATTTTCTCTCTCTAGTAATTTAAATCACATTTTGAATCATCTCTAAAAAAGATTTTTTTATTATCCATTAATACTAAAACTGAAATCATTTATATAAGAAATTTAATATAATAGCAATATATAGCTTCTCCATTATTTTAAGTGAAAGTTTAAGACACCAATGCCATTTCATTATGGTTAAGGTGTTAATTTGTTATTAAAGTCAAAGTCAAAAAGCTAGTAGGAGAGTTTTGTCATGATCAAGATGGTAATTTATCATTAAAGTTAACTTTAAAATTAAAGAGGGATGTTTTCATTATATTTGTAATATTTTCATTCTAGTCTCCTAAACTATAGTAGAAAATATCATATTAAGTTTATTGTAGAACTGACATTATTACATTTTTTAAAAATTTATTGTTTTACATTCTTATGATTGAAAATCTTAGGATGTAATGAATCTTATTTATCTTTCTATCTCAAATATGTTTTCAAAAGCATCAAACTAATTTTTGAATATTTTATTATCTTTTAATGATTAAGTACCCTAGTCTCCTAAATGATTGATTCTGCTTTTATTGTATCAAGGGTTATTTTGTGCTCACCATCAATTTTTATTATGAAACTTATTAATTTAAAAAATAATATTAATTCCTAAATAGATAATATTAAATATATATATAAAGATATTTCATATGACTATCAAGATATAAAAATTCTTATGCTAGTTAAATTATTTTTGAATGTTACTATTTCATAAGTATGCAAGGATAATCTAAATTGATATCTAAGATCATGAAAAAAATGTTGATTACATAAACAAAGACTCTAAATGAATTAAAAAATATGTTATGTTGATGTAAATCTTTATTTTTCTAAATATTATACTATTTTTTTTATAATTAAACTTATTTTAATGAAATTGAATATTAATAACTGTTAGGCTCATAAGTAGATACAAAAAGTTTTATATTTACCAAAAAATAAGAAATGAGTTATAGTAAAATTTACTTATAGGTTTCCCAGAATAAAACACATCTTATATTTGAAAATACATCTATCCAAATATATTTACATGTTTATTATTGGAACTTAATAGTTCCTTAATAGTGAAGTGATCACTAAAGGATTTATAATCAACGGTAGCAACTTGCTAAGAAGGTAGTCATCACCTAAATTATTAGGATCATATTTTTGGACTTATATAAAGTTATCATTATCCTATTCTAGAATTTTATCATTTGTATCATCAACTATGATGACATTCTCTCTGCATATTGACTTTCATAAATTTAGAAAAAGTGTTGTAAAGGCTTTTGAAAACTTGAAACCATAGTACCTTTGTGATAATGCTTTCTACATTGTATCTAATACCAAGTGAATTTCGTTTCAGTATCCAAGTCATTAATAAGAAAACTTATCATGCTTTCAAAATTGGAGAAATGAGCTAATAATAAAAATGCATATTCAAATCCTTCTTTGATCAATCTAGTAATGAACTCATGAATATTTGGTCAAATAAAGTAGTACTTTTTTCCTAGCATGATATTAAAAGGTCGAGTATGCTTCCTTAATTCTTCCACATTTGAATAATGAACATCCTTTGTAAGTACACCGTTTAAGTCTAGTATGATTACTTTTCCTCTTTCTATTTTCTTAACAATATCTATAATTATTCACAATACATACATTAGAAACGTGTAACATTCATTTAAGATAAGATATAATAAAATCGATTTAAGTAGTTGAATATGATTATGAAAAATTAGAGTACTTAGCATAATTAAAATTGAAAACAAATAAATATTAAAAAATGCTAATTTGACAAATAAATTTGTATAAACATAAATAACATGACATAATTCAAAATTGTAACTCGAAATTTTTCTATAGTTATTTATCACTATAACCATCTTGTATGCTTGTTAGAAGCATTTAAGATATCACACAAGATTTTCCATCCATACATTGGTACATTTGAGGCCTGAATTAGTATTTTCCCTTTCACTATAGAAGATAGAACTTCATCATAGTATTTTGGAAGAAATGCTAAATCATAAATTTTTAACTCATTCCCTTTTTGAAGTATTTCTTTTAACTCATTTGAACTACAAAATTGGTTAGCATAGAAGCTAAACTCTTCAAATTGAAATGATCACCTTGTTTATTTGATGCAACTAATTAAAGTAAATATGTTAGATGTTTAGGATTAATCTCAATATAATGTTTATTATGAAATGAGTTAACATGAAGATCATTATGATATGCAATGCTTATAGAGAGAGAGTTACTCTATCGTAGTTATACAATTTAATCCTTTCCATGAATAAAATACATTTCAGAATTATAGTTATTAAGGTATAATAAGTACACGCTCATACATTTTTTATTTGGACCTTTCACTGAACTCTCACTCTCATCATTTCGAACCTACAAAAATGTTTTTATATAACTAAGTTTATTAATAAATATAAGATTACAAGACATAAAATATATTCTACACAATATATTAATGTTTTGTTTTTAATTCCTTAGAGGTTTTAATATTAACTTTTTTTTATACCTTTAATGGTGGTGAAATTATCCCTTGTAGAATAAAAAAGACTCATAACATCTATTCGTAATAAAATGAATTATTATAAAAAAATAATTTAACAAAAGCTTAGTTACCTTATCCTTACTACTGTAACCTTTACGTGCTATACTTTGGCCAATTATTTCAAATGAAACAAACATCTCTTGTGTCTCCTAGTTAAAATAGTGAAGATTAACAATAGGGCTAAATATTTAAATTCATATATGAAACCAACAAAAGCATCTAAATAAACATATATATTTACCAAATATTCATTTGTTTTTGCCTCCTCCTCATTAGATTCACTATCTCCACCCTTATTAGACTTATTGATTTATTTTGTTTACTCTTATCATCCTATATTTCAAATATGAATAAACATATTAAACATAGTTATTGAAATATTTATAAGAATAGTGCAAAAAATGACTTTTAAATTTAACATGTTTTCTAACCTTATCTTATTTTGGTTCTTCCTCCTAATTTTTGTTGTCCTCGTCATCCAAAACATATGTATCTTGGTAATTCTTGTAATGTTAGTAATAACAAAATAGTTACAATAGAAAATAGTAATAAAAATATTACAAAAAATATACTAATAGTCTTTCTTACTGTATTAGTAAATCTATCTTTCAAACATATTATGATATCCTTATTAATCATATACTAAATAGATAGATCTATGTTTGAAAAAGGATAGATATTCTCAAAACTAACTAAATAGAAAACTATTGATATCTCCATAAAAGATAATTTCTCTCATATGTAAGCAATGCAAGATCTACGAACTCCATGTTCTACCTATAGCAAAAAATACTTTTAATTGCTTGGGTGGTTGTATTCATGGCATCTGTAGAATTAAGAGATTTCAAGTACCCATGCACCATTGATTAAACATAAGGCTTGATTGTTAGGTCCTCTTTTGTAAACTTGAAGTTTCCAAGCAAGCCTAGAAACATGTAATCATCAATTTTGTATTTGTAGTTAAAAAGCATATTGTGGATTAAAAAGTTATCTTATATAATAAAAATCAAAATATAAGATGATATTATACCTATTACAGATGTTATCTACATTAAGGTTTGTGCATCAATCAAGGCATGTATCTTTACTAACAAAGAATTAAATTAGTGCAAGCCTCAAAGAATGTGAATGACTCATTTGATCACATTTTTTCCCTAGTATGATCATTCTATTGATTATTGATATTCATTTCTTATCCTTTTCCTTGAGATGCTTGAAACACATTTTCCCAATGAATAACACAATACATATCTTAATTTCATGTTTCCTAAGACCTTATAGTAGGTGGAACACATTGACACATAAATACTTAAGATTGTTCTCCTTGAAATTTTCATCGGAGATCATCAATGAGTGGCATTGTAAAGTATTATTCAGATGCATCATGAAAATATTATTTCATTTTTTGAAGAGCATGTCATGAAACTTGAGAAAGATCTTCCTCTTCTAAAGAGCATTGAATGCTAGTACACTAATAACATATAATAAATTTGGTATAGGAAATGCTAATGATTTATTAATTGATATATTAAATGATCTACTCTAGAGATCAAACATAACTAATTTTTTTGAATATAAATTTAAGGCTATCATAGATTGACTCTAGTTTGTTAAAGTTTTCACCAAAAGATAATTTTCTAATATTATTTTAGCAGAGATTGCTTCTAGCATGCCTCAAGATCTCCATTTAGGAAGGATCATATTTCATGCCCTGAACCTAATTCTATGATAACAAATTTTAGTGATCACAAAGACGAGAGTGTTAATCTTTAAAAGCTTGACATGAAGAACTCTATAGAGATTCTTCACTAACATTTCAACATTATCTCTATTAAGAATAATCTTTATAGCCTAATTCAAATGCTATTCGTTTAGAATCTAGAATTAGACATCTTCCCCATGAATCTTAGATTTAGATGAAGATGTAATAGCCTTATTTGTAGAGGTTCTGTATGGAAAGAGTATGAAATCATGCATAATAGTGACAAGATTCATTCTCATTGATGCAAGAAGCTCATTAACGTACTTCATGTTCATTATTCTAATTTTATACTTGTTAGGAGTTTGAGTGCATTAGTCAATTTTAATTTGGTAGCTTGTAGGAAAATTGGGATGGAGATATCCTCTTTCCATCTTTGCCACCTTGATATTCTTGTTTATAATTTTTTTCTACTTTCTTGCTTCGTGTATATGACATTTTTACTACTTTAAATGGAGTAATCATTGGAAGTTCTTCAAGAGTAATGGAAATATAAATAGAAAGAGTTCTCAGTAGATGTGTGAGAAGTAGGTTATAATATGATTTATACAGCTATTTCATATGATTATGCATGTATAAAACAAATGATGATATTTTCATAGCCCTCTTCTACTACAAGAATATTTGGACAAATGCAATGACCTCTTTCTCAAAAAAGTATATCCTAATCTTTTCTATTCCATATTTTCTCATGATGGTACTTGACTTTGTTTTCTTCATGTCAATAGTTCCAAGAATAGAGTTTCTACCATGTAGTATAGTACTATCATATTTTGTTCATTAATGGAGTAGGGCTAAATTCTTATTCTCTACTTAATAAATAATGGAAAATTAGCTAAAGAAAATTGCATTGTTATAGGTAAAGTAGGCAACTCTTATACGAAGCCTAATTTAAGAATTAAAGATTATCATTCAAGTCTTAAATGAAACTTATGAACTTAATGAAGCCTAGTTATCTAACTTACGATTATATTCATACCACTATTATGTTGATTAAAATGGAAACAAGATAAGATTTTAAGCTTCCATTTTGGGAATAAGAAAAATCTGTTTGATATCTCAATAGATTAAGACTTACTGAAAGGTAAATTATACAAATTGATAACGATTTTTGATTTTAATATAGCTTAACATTTACATAAGAAAGGGACTCTGTATTTCAGAATAGTTTAGGAATTAAAATTAAAGGAACAAAAAGCTGAGGTCCTAATTGTGATTTTGAGTTTAAAAGATTTAAAGCCAAGTCTTTGATGAGAGCTGTAGTATGAATAAAGCATCAAAAGTTAAGTCCAAAAGTTAAAGTAAAAGGCCCATGGATTGAAAGAACGCATATGAATGTAGAAATAAATTCTAGGTTTCTACAATATAGTAAAGCTTGAATGAATAGTAATGTATTCAAAGGAATGTTTCTATGGAGATGCTTTAATTTAAGGACCTATGATTTTGAATTATAACTAACATTGTGTAGAATGGTTACAAAGGTAAAACTTGAATGAGCTTGATCTAGCCCAAAGGAATGCACTTCCTTCCTAGAGGAACACTCTCTCTATTTGCTAGTTAAGATAAGACTGTCAAAGATGGACTCATAGAGTTAAAAGATTAATTTCATCCAAATACAAGATTTTCATTATAGAAAATAGTTGAGCAAAGAAAGAAATCCTATCATTTCCAAAAAAGGAGATTGATCCAAGGTTGATTTAATTCTTCTGAATCATTTTGATAAAAGGAGTAGAGTAACAAAACCAAGTATTAGCTTTACAAGAGGCTTCAAGAATCATTTGAAAGAAAGGATTTTCTTAAGTATGCTTACCACGTCAACTCATAGAGGCTCATAGAAATAAAAATTGGCTCTATAAGAAGGTTCTACTTGATTTACCTTTACAAGATTAAAGCATTAGGAAAGATAAAAATTACCTTTGTATATGTGTATCCCATATGATGTGTAAGCTATCATGTAAAGTAGATTAGTATAACCAAAATATAATTCTATGAAAAAAGTGCTAAGAATGGTTTTACCAAGCAAGATCTATATAGATGGGAGGATTTGTGGGGTTAAAAATGGTTCTACAAGAAGCATACTTTTTGGCTCTATCATGCAAGTTGTTAGCCCTAATATGTAGAACCAAAATCTAGTTCTATGAAGAGAGATTAATATGGTTCTACAAGACACATCATCGTCAAACCATGTAAGCTTAAAAAAAGGCAATACTCTTAGAGCTAAAATTCAATTTTATGAAGTGGAAGAAAAAACAATTCTATCACACAATCTTGTAGAATTAGTTTATAAAGCTAAAACTCAAGTCTATGAAGAAGCATAAAATTAGATTTGACACATCAACTTTAGAGAAAAATGAGTTGCTTGTAGAACCCAGATTTTATTCTATAGTCAAGGTTAAATTTGGCTCTACCTTGTCAACTTTAGAGAAAGGGCATTATTCGTAGAGGCAAAAATTAGCTCTACAAATAAGCTCATATTTCATTCTACCATGCCAACTTCATTACATGGAACATGAGTTGGATTTATTGACAAAGAAGTATGCCAAAAGCTCTTAAAATATACCATGAATTTTATTTTGCAAAATCAATAATTAAGGTGATGATACATATTGTGACATGGAACCTTGATTACATGGCTCGTAGAACTAAAATCCAATTCTACGAGCAAGCACGAGAATAGCTCTACCATGTTAGTTTTGAAGAAAAAGCTTCACTCATAAGGCTAAAATTTGGTTCTACAAGAAAGTGCAAAAAATAGGTTATACGACATTAGTCATAAAACCAATTTATACAGTTGAAAATCAAGCTTATGAAGAAGCTTAAAATGAGCTTTTCCATGTCAACATTATGTAGTTGTGAGATTTTAGAACTAAAATGAGGCTATACAAAATGGTTCTATTAATGATTTAACTATTTCCAAACAATGCATTAAGATCTTTTAAAAGACATTTGGCCCTTACTTCCACATTAGCTCATAGAACTAATTTTTGAAGCCAAAATTTATCTTTATAAACAAACTTGTAAATTGGTTCTACAAACAATGTTAGCTTTGGTAAATTAATGAGCTTGTAAAGATGGACCTTGAGGGTACTCTTCTATGTCAACTTCCATATAATGGTTACTTTTAGAGTCAAAAATTGGTATTGACCTCTTGGTATGTTAAAATATTATAAAATGAAACATGTAGAAAATATGCTTGTGGTCTTGCAAGACTAAGAAAGAAAAAGATGACAAGATTGGGATAAGAGCTTTTTGGTGTAAAGACAAGAACTTCATGAGAATGAGACAAGAGCATGATGATTGAAATAAGAGGTTCATTGTACCAAAATGAGAGCTATGTTGAGATGATAAGAAGTCTCAACCAAGATGGAAGATTACAAGGCTGCCTAAAGTCTACAAGCCAAGAAAAAATGTTTCATTATATGCCTAGATGTCCTAGAAGGTTAGTAATTATACCAGAGATGAAGATCCAATTTCAAGCTAGACATCCTAAAAAAATAGCAGATGTCTCAATTGTAGTTGGGGCTGGGAGGTTCCAGGTGAGGCATCCAAGTTGGGATGTTCCAATTAAGACATCCTAATTTTTAGTGGGATTGATGAGTCATGTTTTGTAGGGATACGATATTGAATATTTGATATCAAGGCCATAATGTTGGGTATCCAATATTGGGGCACAACCTTCGATGTCAGGCATCTGATATTGTCCATTCCATGCTAGCCTATAAGTACCACATTTGGATGCACAATTGGGATATAGCAAATAGATTTTAGATAGCTTTTTCATATATCTTAGAGTAGTTAGAATTTTTTCTTCTAGTGTATTCTTGCAGTATGATGTTAAGTGATTTTACAACATCCTTATTCAAGTGTGATGTACTTGGACACATTACATGATCAGTAATAAAGATTGAGATTACTTTCATCGTTGCAACATCCAATTAGATTTATTATTAGTTTCAATCGTTTAATTGTTTACTATTTTCCTTACTTCTTGTTTCCATTTATTACTCTTTATTATTCTTTTTGTTAAGAAAAATGAGTATGACTAATCATTAGTTCTTAAGTGTAGATACTTGGTAGGCTAGCAATGTATCATTTGGTATGCCCAGTGATGTACGCTTGGTAATCCTAGTGGTAGGTACACAAAGTCCAAGGTATGTGTAGATAGTTAGGAATGGATACTAATTACATGTAGGCTAATTCAAATTTTACTTTCCATTATTAATTAGCTTAATTAATTTATCTCTTTATTATCATTAGGAGTAACTTAGGGCTAGACAACATCAATCATCATATGTCTCACTTTGGACTAAACCATACGTGACAAAGCTAGCCTGAGTCCAAGTGGGAAGATAATGAACTATGATCAAGGCATAATGATTTAGATACACAACTAGTCCCATCCACAAAATTCAATCAGATCATGTGTGAATGCTTATGATTCATATGGTTGGGTGTAGGGGTACCTCGCCACTCATCATTGGCACCATTGGGGGGGATGGTGCTAGTTGTCTAGAGTAGTTATATTATAAAAAATCATTGTAAAGGTATTAATGATCTATAATTTAGAAAATATTAATATATTGAGTAACACAAATCATTAACCAAAAAAATGTCTCTCTCATAAGGAGGCAATAATGCATTATATAGCAAAAACATTCATTGGAGAACTAATGAGATATATGTTGAAGAATGTTGGACCAACCTCATGTAGGGGTTTCATATGTGCATGATCACCTTGACAACACTCAAGGACTACATGCACCAAAGGTAGATAACCCTAGAGGAAATGAAGTAAGCCTTGGACTAGGGGAGGTCTTAAGGCTTAAAAACTTCTCAAAACATGGAAAAGATAAATGAAGGCACCTTGGAAAACACCATAGAAGCCACGACAACCCTCCTAGTTCCTCATCTTCCACTTCCTCTTCAATGTCTAGTTTTGATGAAGATGAACATAGGTATAAAAACCAAGTGATAAATCACTGTTTGATGTTAGCGACTATGCTGGATACATGATAGCGGGGCCTAGATTTGACGTCGGATGTTTGATGTTGCAGTATATACCCTAAGTCTATAAATACCATGCATGGGCTCTAGTTTTGGAAATTTTTTCATTAGTTAGTTTTTAGTTTTCAAGAAAGGTAGTGAAGCTCTTGCTATTTCTTCTCCCTAGAGTTAGAATATTTTCTGAGTGCTCGTAGAAGAAGCCTAAAGTGTGTATGGTTCTTTGTTCGAGCACAGATGTACCTGAGCATAGCAATGTGATGGGAACAAAATGAAATCTTTTGAAAATTCTTGCAGCACTAAGAATAGCTTAATATTTTCCTTATTTCATTTTATTTTCTTATTTTTTACTTTAATGCATTTATTAAATAATTTATTTTCAGTAGTTAATGAACATAAGCATGACCACTTCAAGCATTCATATAGTACTTGGTAACCTAGCAATGCTTAATGTTTAGTAGCCTAGTAGTACTGTATGTGTTTAGGAAAGTGGGGTGCTTACTTGTGTTAGGCTAGATCAAAAATATACATTAGTTTTCAATCTATTCTACCCTTATTCTTGTTGTAGGAGATTACATCCATAAATATAAAACGACAAAAATCCATATACCTCAATTACACTTCAACCATACCCTTGAGCCTCACAAGTGTAATTGGGAAGGCAATGAACATTCTCAACAACATTTCACTTCCTAGAGGAACTAGTGTATGAGATAACTATAGGTCCATGGAATTTGACCAAATCACGTGTAATTCCTTAGTGATTTGTATGATTGGGTGTAGGGGGTACCTTGTTGCTCATCATTGGTGTCATTGTCAGGGACCTTTTTGTTGTTTTGTGTGCTATCTAGGACCCAGTAAAAAGTATTTTAATCTTTGGAACAAACCTAAGAGTCATATCATATTTCACAATTATTATAACAAATTCTCAGAGCACACTGTGATTTTTGTTTCACTAATAAAAAATGTCTTCTTCTCATAGGAGTGCTTCTCTGCCCAAGCTTGATAACACTCATCCATCATAGTCTTAACAATACCAAATTACATATACTCATCTTGATGAGTATGTGTCAAACTTCACCTTTATCCTACATTAAGATGAATAGCTACAATGGCGTGACATGGAGGGCAATATTGTGTTGCTACTTGATTGTGCTACTCCTGCAATGCTTTATCAAATGCTTGCATGATGTGGTCTTCAAGACCACCATGGGGAGTATATCATGGAATTTGTCAACACTAGGGATTATCATTCCACTAAAGCAAAATTCCTACAAGATTGACAACTAGAGAAACACTATGAACTTTTCAAGGGAAAAGGACTTAACAATTTTCCATTCTTATTATACCAACAATCTAGTGGGGAACCCTTCTCTGGGGATCTTCCACTCAATGATGCTCCTCTCTTTAACTTCAGTGATGGAGGTCAAAACTAGAATATGCACTCGATAGTTCATAATCCTAATTCTAGTAACATGGGATCTAATAACAAAGACAAATCTGGAGGGGAAAGTTAAGACAAGGATGCTAGTAAGAACAATCATGATCATGGTGATGATCACTGAAGAGGTGGTAGTAGGTACCCTGATGGTGTTGATTCTCCTTCCTCTTCCCCTTCATCATCATCATCTTCTTCTTCTAGCTCTGATTGTGATCATAGAAGGCAAGATCATGATGGAGGCGATCGAAATGAGTGCAATGACTGATGGGACAACAATAGTCAAGGGGATCATTGAGATAGTTAAGATCAAGGATGAAAATATTCAAGAGAAGCACATTTCCATGAATGAAGGGGTAGTAGAGGGCATTGCAGATCATAGAGGTAGTCAAAATCTCAATAAGGCATGTGAAAGATAGTTGAATCAAATAGTTAGAAATGAATAATGTTCCTCGATTTGAAGAAGGATATAACTCTAATCTACAGAACCATCTTCAAGCTTTCCATGATGCATGTTCCTTGCAAAATATAAAGGATGAGTGGTAGAAACTGAAGTTGTTTCCCAAGACACTCATTAAAGGAGCAGAGAACTGGTACCAATCCTTAGAACAAAAATCTATCATATGATGGAGTACCATGCTTGAAATGTTCAATGATAAGTATTAAATCTAATCTCAGGTTTCCAAATTAAGGAAGAAAATTCAAGGATGAAAACAAGAAGCACATGAAGCCTTGGATGTTGCCATTGGCCAATACTATGCCTTAATGCACAAATGCCCTAGCCATGATTATTCTTAATTGGCTCAACTCCACCACATTTTAGATGGGCTTGATAATGAAACAAGGAAAACCCTTGGTGTCTATGCCCAAGGGAAATTGTTAGAACTAACTACCCATTAGGTACAAAGGTTAATAGATTAGGGTTTTGAAGAGGAGGATGAACTAAGAAAAAGAGAAAGTGCAGAAAAGTACAATAATGATCCTTCCATCTGCAAGCAAGAGGTTCGATTTTGCAAAAGTGAGGACAAATCCATATTTGATGAGAGAATGCATAAGAAATCCTTTCCACTTCAACAATTCCAATCTAAACTTATGGCCAAGGTTGATCAATTAAGGGACTCCATGGATAGCCAATTTCAAGCTATCCTCAAAATTGCTTAAGAGTCCCAAGAATAAGGTAGTGATTGTGAGCACAGGAGGCATAAGGAAACTAAACATGCATATTAAAAAGGTATGAGAAAATTTTTTGTAATATAAGGGATTGTAGATAGTGAATTAGATGATGATCATGGATGTGATGTATGCCAATACAAACATCCTAAGGGATGTTGCCCCATTATGTTACATCTTTAGGAGTCTGGGATGTATGCCTTACATCCATGACTTACACAAAGGTTAACATCTAGAAGGTTACTTTATCCTCAAGGTAATATTTGGAAATTCCACCAAAAAAAATTGTATTATCCAAGTGGAGCTCCATTGCAATCATACAAATAGTACCAACAATGGTAGCAACCACAATCATGGGTGCTTGCACTGCCAAGGCAACAATATCCTTACTAGAAACCTAATCCATATGGTTATCATGTTTAGAAACCCATGTATCCATGTGACTCTTCTAGTCACATTTCTAATATTCAGCCTTACTACCACCCTTCTGATTACTATTGAACTCGTTCTCCACATGAAAAAATGGATACCACCTCCTATCCTTATCCTTTTCCTATCCTTGCACACACACACTCGTCTAATTGCATAGCTACCACCTACTCCACTAATGTAGGATGAATTTCCCACTTAACCATATCAATGCAATGCTACAAGGGCTATTAATACCTAATTATCAAAGAAAATACTTTTCTTTTGACACTGTAGTTCGCCTAAGCCTTCACCTACATCTACAGTTGACAACCTTGCTCCTACCTTTTCCTTCATATCCAATTCCTTTGGACCTCCTTTAAACCAAAATCTACCAAGGATCCATGTCATAATGCTTACTCACACTATGTCTAATTGAATCCATGTAGAAAACCTTCTCAGGAAATTAGCTAATCTTGGAAGTCCTCTAATTTATTTGTAGATTGCTAGGAATGAATTGTGGAAGGCTTTTCTTGATTTAGGTTCTGGTGTTAATTTTATTTCTCATGAGATGTACATTGCCTAGAACCTACCTCCTCTTAATAAGAGTAACATCATATTGGAATTGGTAGACCAATCCATCACTATTCCATTGGAACTAGTAGAAGACATTGTGGCCACTATCTATGGGTGGTCTTATCCTATCAACTTCCTGGTAATCAAAGTGGAGGATAGCAAAGAGGACTTTTCAATCATCATGTGAAGGGCATGGCTAAGCACCGTTGATGCAAGAATGGGCATAAGAGATCTTTTTGTGAAAAATATCTAAAGAAAATGCATTTAGAAAGATCAAGAAGAAGAGAGTTCCATGCATTGTGTATATTGATAGCAAGTGTAATTGTGTGCAAAAACTTTGGACCATCAAGGAAGCATCCATCTTTGCATGCAAGCAATGTGTGACAGATGTACAAATTCAAAGGTGTCTATACATAGCAACCAAAAAATAGGAGGGCACCTAGTGGTTGACCATTGATTTAGAATGAAGCAAACTATGCATGGAACCAGCTAAGAGCCTGACATGTGAATATGTCACAAGCATGGAGTTCATCACCAACTCTCTAATGATACAAATGATGATACCTATTGGAGAGAGTTTGAAATTCTTGAGAACTTCAAGCAATAGCCCCTTGAACTAAAAATGTTACTAGCTATAATGGAATATGTATTTTTTAAAAATAAGAAGTTAATTATAATCAATGTAAGACTTACTCTAGAACAGAAAGAGATACAGTTGAAACTAGTTGAAAGATGGTCAACGAATTTTGCTTGGTCATATCCTAAACTCATAGGGATTGATCCTAGGACATGCCAACATTGCATTTACACTGGCATGGCCATGAACCCAAAATGATAGCCATAAAGGTGATTGAATCCCAAATTGAAGCAAATCGTCAAGGAGGAAATTAAGCAACTCCTCAAGGTAGGGTTCATCTATCCCATTGTGGATAGCAAGTGGGTTAGTCCACTCATAATTATACTAAATAAATATGGTAAGTGGTAGGTCTACATCAATTTTAGGCTACTAAATATGGCAACATTCAAGGATCACTTTCCATTGCCATTTGTTAACCAGGTGATCAATACAATATCAGGGCATTGCTACTACAACTTCCTAGATAGTTATAGTGGCTATAACCAAATTCAAATTGCACCAAAGAACCATTCAAAGACAACATTCACAAGTCCTTTTGGAACTTTTGCATATCATACGATACCATTTGGTCTATGCAATGCCCCTACCACATTTCAATGTTTGGTCCTAAACATCTTTGAACAGCAAATCGGTAGTGGTGTAGAATTCTTCATGGATGAATTTTCCACCTATGGAGCTACACTTGAGAAAGCCCTGGACCACCTTGAGCAAGTGCTAAAATGATTTTTTGAAACTAACTTCTAGCTTAATTGGAAAGAAAGTCACCTCATGGTCTAGTAGGGCATTGTATTGGGCTACATAATATCGCTAGCAAGAATTAAGGTGAACCTTGAAAAAATAAGGGTCATCCAAGGAATAACTCATCAGCCAAAAATAGTTAAAGATGTTTGATCATTCCTTGGACACACTAGCTAATATTGACATGTCATAGAGAATTTCTCTAAGATCACAAAATCATTGGTCAAGTTAACAAATAAATATTCTTCCTTTTTTTAGACCGAAAAGTGTGAGAAAGCATTCCAATAACTAAAGGAAAAGCTTGTAACAATCCCAATCCTACAAGAATCAAACTAGGCTAGACCATTTTACAACATGATAAATGCATTGAATTATTCTTTGGGAGCTTTTCTGACATATTTAGATGACAAGAAACATCCATACTACATCTACTGCACTAGCCAAAGCATTGTGGGTGCACAATTGAACTATACCTCTACAGAAAAAGAATTTATGATAGTGGTGTTTACTCTAGAGAAGTTTAGGCATTATGTGCTTGGATACAAGGTGAATGCCATCCACTTCCTAATGAACAAACCAATAGTGAGCCCTCATGTCATACGGTGGCTAGTGATCTTGCAAGAATTCAATCTTATAATGGTAGATCGAAAGGCACTAAGAATGTGGTCACTGATCACTTGTCTCGGTTGCGATGGGATGACAAAAAGGAAAAAAAGGTAGATCTCTAACATGTTTCTTGATGAACTCCTCTTTTCTAGGAAAATAATTAAACAAATGTCAAATGAGCCAAAATGATATGATAACATTCTCACCTATCTTCTCACTTAGGCAATGCCATAAAGGTTGGACCACCAGAGAAAATAATAGTTTCTTCACTAGGTAAAGCACTTCATAGATATCAATAGAAACCTCTACAAGGTATGTGTTGAAGGCCTAGTTCGTTGGTGTGTCTTTGATGCTCATCAACTACACATGCTCCAAGATGCTCATGAAGGTCATTATGGAGGACACTATGATAGGAGATGCATGGCCATTAAAATCCTGATGGCATGTTACTATTGGCCAACACTCTTTAGGGATGCTCACCATTTCATTTGCTCTTGTGAATGATGCCAATGGGATGGTGGAATGACTACTTGAATGGAGGGACATCAATAATTGATTTAACCATTAGAACCATTTAACATTTTAGGCATTAATTTCATGGGCTCCATCATGCCCATGTCAAATGGAAAGGTGTACATCATAGTTGTTGTTAACTATTGTATGAAATGGGTAGAAGCAACAACCATCATTGACTGTAAATCTGCTACTACTTCTTGGTTTGTATAACAAAATTTTATAAATAGGTTTGGTGTGCCACATGCATTGATTTTTAATAATGGAAGTCATTTTATAGGCACTACTTTTCAAAATCTCATGCAATGCTTAGGGGTTGAACACAAACTGACAACACCTTACCATCCCCAAGCTAATGGTCAAGCTAAGGTTACCAATACGGAAATCATGAGAATACTAATAAGAACTATTAGTAAGTATAGGAAGGAATGGAACACAAAACTCAATGATGTCCTTTGGGCCTGCTACTTAGCTTGGAAACTTCCTATAGGATACTCTCCCTATGAACTTGTGTATAGCAAACTACCAACACTTCCTATTCAATCTAAACTTCATACACTTTCGATGGCTTGTGACCTTGACCTTGACTTAAGTCTAGACCAAAAAGAAAGATTAATGAATCTCAACCTACTAGATGAAAACTAATTAGTGGCCTTATCATCTAATTAGTTGAAAAAGACTTATAACAAAAAGCATCATGACCTAAATATTAGAAAAGTTAAATTTCAACTAGGAGATAAGGTTCTCTACTAGAACCCCACACACGTACCTAAATGAACTAAGTTCTAGATGTTGTGAGAAGGATGTTATATCATTTATGAAACTTTTCCTTTAAGTGCCATGATGATTTATAAACCTAAGAGGCCAAACAAGAAACAACTAGTTAACATCCAACAAATTAAGCCTTTCCATGAGCATATGCCAGCTAATACAACAAGAATCTCATTCAATGGACAATGAAACTCGATATTTTGGATCTCTTCCTTTCAACTTAGCTGTGGGGGAGATGGAAAACTATGCTAACCATCCAAGTGGCTCCTCAGTTTTTCAACTTTTTTGTTTTACACATTTTTCATTTTACAACTTTTTTTTTTTACATGATCTTTGTTTTACATTATTTTTATGTTATTAATCTTTTCTAATTTTTGTTTTATACCATCATTAGTACATTTGATATTTATTGAATAATTAATAATTTCTTCTATATTTTCTTTTATTCGGTATGATTTTCTAACTTTCTTTTAATAAGTGCTAGGTACATTGGTAATGTGTTACTTAATGGTGGTATGTACTATTTTTTTTATTTGATTGTTGGTGTCTAGTTTCTAGCTTTGAATTTTGTTATGAATAATTAGGACATGGTTTCTTTTTCATGTAATAGGTAGTGAGTCCACAACATCCACCCTTCCACACACTCTATGGTTTTGAAAATGTGTAGTTCATTTTTCACTAATAAAACTTTAAAAAATGTATGACTTTTGTAGTTTCCAGAATTGGGAAGGATTCAAAGGTTTGAATAGGGTATGGCTTCAAGGAGATTTAGTATTCTTTGTACTTTTTTTGTTTACTTGGATGCATGCGTGTTTCCCTGAATTTCTTACCATTCTATGCTAATCAATAAAGAAAATTAAATAAGTCCTCACATGGTGTGGCTCTCATTGGAAAAAAAGTGAGGAAAATTCAAAGCACACACCTTGGACAAAATAAATGCATATGCCCTGGCATGGTGTGGTTCTCATCAAGAAAAGAAAAAGGAAAAAAGATGATGATTCAAAGCATAGCTCTTGGACAAAATAATTGCATGTGTCTTTGGATGGTGTGGTTTCCATTTCAGAAAAAAAAAACAATGTAAATTCAAAGCACATCCCTTAGATAGAATAAATGGACTACAAGAACTGGTTATGGGACTCATCTCCTCTAACTAAGGCCTTTCCTCACTTCCTACATCTTCTCTAATTTGGAATGGTGGTTTTTCTGTGGGAGCACTCTTGTATCTTAGGGGATGGACTAGTCTTAGAATATCAATGCAAAGTCACTAAAAGTTGTTGGTTTTGGTCTAGACTAAGGATAGATCCTATCAAGTCATATAACCACAAAATCCACAAGGGACTTTATGTGATTGTAATTAGGAACTCTATTCCATACACTCTCTCTTATCTATCTATGTTTTCCATGTTCCATCTCACTATTGGTTTCATGTTTTGGTTTGATGTCCTAGTTTGATGTATCTAAATTCTTAGTTAGTTACCTTAGGTTTTTTTACTTAATCTTCTGTAACCATTAATCATCCATGGAGCCCACGAACTCTTTTGTTTGAAGTTATGCAAGGGAATAAAAGGCCTATGCCTTCTTTGGGAAGGACCCACGTGCATATATTTTGGTTGGATTAGTTAATTTCTTCACCCTTAGACATTTTTACAAATCAAAGTCTTTTTGTTTACCCCATTAATGACATGCAATTGTACACATCTTCACAACATTTTTTAGTGAATTCTTTTCACTGTTTTGAATTCTTATACCCTCTTCAAATATTTCCTTTTACTAAACTTTCTCAAATTTAATAAACTGCTTAATTTAATTAACCTTATCTATTAGCCTTCCTACTAATACTACTCAAGGAACCACTCAACCACAATCACAACCTAGTCGAGTGTAACCACCAAT
This sequence comes from Gnetum montanum, assembly GCA_015680685.1. Lineage (NCBI taxonomy): Eukaryota > Viridiplantae > Streptophyta > Gnetopsida > Gnetales > Gnetaceae > Gnetum > Gnetum montanum. The sequence goes on from MNCI01037971.1 coordinate 120,125, forward strand.
GAGACAAGACATTTAATATTTATGTGTTACACATTGCATACTAATTCATGATCTTATTGTGATAGCAGTGGGAATTGTGGACTAGAAGCAGGACTATATTCACCAAGATGATGTAGCAATATCACACAATGAGGACCATTCATGATCAAGGTATGTCTTCTCTCTCTCTCTCTCTCATTCTCCTACTACCAATAGGTGTTGGATGTTAATATTCTCTAGGGCATTCACTTCTTTTTTCATGAACATCCAATGTTGTAAAAATTATAATTTCGTACACTTGGGCACATAGAGTCTATATGTCTATTTCATCTAAGTTAGTTTGTCATGTTAGTCAATAATCCCATACCTACCCAATATGTTATATTGTAAAGAATTTGTTTCTTCTCTTCTTCACTTGAGGACGAGTATTCACTCAATCATGGGGTTATGATGAATTACTGTTTGATGTCAACTATGACATTGGGTATGAGATGTTGGGCCATGACATCCCATACATGATGTTAGGGCCTAGATCCAATGTCAGATGTCCAATGTCAGGGTATATATCCTAAGTCTATAAATACCATGCCTAGGCTCCAATTTTGAAAAGTTTTTTACTAGTTAGTTTTCAGTTTTCAAGCAAGGTAGCAAAGCTCTTGTAATTTCTTCTTCCTAGAGTTAGAATATTTTCTAAGTGCTTGCAGAAAAATTATAAAGTGTGTACAGTTCTTTGTTTTAGCACTGATGTAGCTAAGCACAAAAATGTGATGGGAATAAAACAAACTCTTTTGACAATCCTTGTAGCACTAAAAGTAGCTTAATATTTTCCTTATTGCATTTTATTTTTTCACTCTTTACTTTAACACATTTGATTAAATAATTTATTTTTTTCAGTTAATGAACACAAACATGACCACTTTGAGTATTCATATAGTACTTGGTAACCTAGCAATGATTAACATTTGGTAGCCCAATAGTGCTATATGTGTTCAAAAAAGTGGGATGGTTACTTGTGTTAGGCTAGATAGACAATAGACATTAGGTTTTTAATCTACTCTACCCTTATTCTTATTGCAGGTGATTACATTCATAAAATATAATATGACAAAAATTCATATACCTCAATTACACTTCAACCATACCCTTGAGCCTCACAAGTGTAGTTGGGAAGACAATGAATGTTCTCAACACCATTTCACTTCCTAGAGGAACTAGTGTATGAGATAACTATAGGTCCATAGAATTTGACAGGATCACATATAACACCTTAGTGATTTGTATGGTTGGGCATAGGGGTACCTTGCCACTCATCACCAAGCTCATCATTGGCATCAACATAAAAATAAAAATTAGAACCAAAACCATGGAAAAAATAAAAGACATCACAATGAACATAGATAAAATTATCACAATCAAATGAATAGAAATAGAAATTTTCATCACAACATGTCTAATAATGATGAACCCTTGTTGGCCACTAAGAGCTTGATGCATATCACAGAGGTAGTTAAGATACCTCATAGGCATTACAAGGAAAATTTCCTACGCAAGCATGATATAGACAATATCCCTAAATTTGAAGGAGGCTATGATTTGAATCCACAACATCATGTACAAGACTTTGAAGATGCTTATGCCTTCTACAACATTGAAAGTGGGTGGAAAAAGCTTAAGCTCTTTTCCAAGATACTAAATAATAGAGCTGAAGTGTGGTATAGATCATTGAAACCAAATTTAATCTAATGGTGGTCCACATTGCTAGAAATCTTCAATGTGAAATTCCAATCCTATGCAAGGTTTCCAACCTAAGGAGACAAATCCAAGGATGGAAAAAAGAACAACATGAACCCTTGTACATGGCCTTAGAAAGATATTATTCTCTACTGAATAGATTCCAAAACCATTCTTTCTCTGATGATGAGTAACTTTTCCACATCATAGATGGGCTTCATAATTAAAAAGGGAGACCCTTGGGATATATGCTCTAAGTCAATTATATGAGCTACAAACACATTAGATCTAAGAGCTAATTGAGCATGTGTTGAAAGAAGAAGGAGAGCTATGTAAATGGGAGAATGTTGAGAAATTTCACTAGGACACAACTATTCAAAAGAATAAGGTCCACATTTATGGTAAGGAGAAAGAGGCAACTCTCGATAAGGTGATTCTACAACAAACTTTGTCAATATAGAAGTCTATCGACGAACTTGAAGCAAAGTTTGATAGGATGTCGAAGTTGATAAATGAGAAAGCTACAACTTTCATAGAAACTGTAGAGGAGAAAGCAATGTAAAATGAATTAAGAAATCACAATAAATGGAGGAAGAGATCCAAGAAATATCTAGGAACACTTATAAAAAAATAGGGAAAATTGTTGAAGAAAGCAAGACTATAGACTCCAACATAGATGATGATGATAGATGTGACATTTGCATATATGATCACTAGAAGGACATTGCCTAGTCATGTTACATTTACATGAGTATTGGGATTTTGCATTAAATCCCAAGTTCTTATAGAAGTACGTGCCCAAAAAATTCCCTTTTCCACATGATAGTTATATACAGTCCTACAACCAATCGTACTATCCTAGGGGGGCTTCTTACGAACCTCAACACTGCCATCAACCATAGTGGAAAACCCATAGCCATGGGAAAGGCCATCACCAAAATAGCCTTACCCTTATTTTCAATAAAACCCATGCAGATATCATGTTCAACAACCTATTTCTCCAACTAATTCTACATCCTCTACTTCAAATCGCTACTCTCACTCTCCTGAGTATCATCAACCCATGACACCTCCTAAGGGTTTACCACATCACACCTCTTACCCTCCATGTTATTCTTAATATTCTCATGCTCCATCCAATCACATGCCACCGTTAGCAACATAGGAAGGTTCAACACCACAACATCAACAAAAGAATACCACTTGTGCTGCAAATGTACATAGACATGATAATGCGAGTTGGTTCCCATCACAATCTTGGAAACATCATTTATTTAGGATGACTCCCATGCATAAGTGCAACACTCATGAACCTACTACATCATCCAAACCAACATAATTCCAACCAAGTGTAACACCTTCCCTTTCACAACCAACATCCTCTGATTCTATGCAAGGGCCACCATCCATCGTTACTCCAACACCAAACAAAAGTAATGAATCTAGCATTGTGAAAAGACAAATGAATCCATTCATACCTAATAGGGATCAAGGGTGCAATCATGGACTAGACATTTGCAATGTTGAAACAACTCATACTCTAACCCACCATAAAAACAAGTGTGTGAACAACAACTTGTCTATGTAGTTTCCACTAAACTAATAGACACCTAGTGGCTTGAAAATGAAACGTTAACACTATTTCACACATGCATGAAGCTTGCCTATCCACTTATTAATTCTTATCATGGTCAAACGCTTAGTTGTGGGGGAGACACCCCGTCCCAAAATTCATAATTAATGGGTGTTTTCATTTTCAATTTTACAATTTTTTATCCTTTTTATTATTTCTTAATACAAATCTTTGCTATCCTTTTCTACTTGTTCAACATTTTGTTTTTATTTCCTTTGTTAATAATCTCGCTTGTGAATAAAATGATAATGTAGCCCATTTAGGTAAGGTTTTTTCTATATTTTCAAGTCAAAAGAGATTGATTATTTGGATAGTAAGACCATGCCATCCATCCATTCATTCCATTAATAAGAGGTTCTTGCTAAGGTCATAATGATATTATTTTCCATCACCAAAACTAATAACAAATCTATAATCATTATGCCTAGAATTAAAAGTGTAGAATTAAGGGGAAATGTGTAGGGTGTGACATCAAGGGGATTTGTGGATTATCTTTGACCACTTTTTTATGTTATATCATGTTGCTAAGGTTGTAATTATATCCTTGTAGATCAAATAAAAAATGGGAGTAAGAGTCAAATAAAAGGGCATTGAAAAACATTCTGAGGGTTCCACTGAAAAGACATGTTACCCATGACTAAAGGTTGATGGATTCTCAAAATCCATTAAAGAAATAAAAAAAAAGAAAGTTCCATGAATAGACTCCTTCCTTGGACAAAATGTCAAGTGATCCTACTCCTTGCAATGATGGTAGTCTTATGGTTGTCGATCAAAGACGTGAAGCAATGCAATGTCATTAGAATGTAGTATGGACATGGTTTGAATCTTAGAAAGAATGGCTATGGATTACTTTAACCATTAATAACACATAGGGATTCATTATGCCTATGGTAAAGCACCTCACGTACCAATTTCTGCAATCCCTTCACATATTCATCTCATCTCACTATCCGTATGATCATAACTTGTAGTTTTATGTAACATAGAGTTATTTTCTCAAATTGGTGGTTTAACATGTGTGTTTTTTTCTATAGTTATGCATTGCATTCAACCCCTTTGGTGCCTATGGACATTTTTAGATGTATTTATACAAGGACATTAAGGGCTAAAGCCTACTTTGGGGAGAACCCACTTGTATAACTATTGTGACTTGTACTTTTTTGACATGACCACATCATCTTAAACCTTCCACATCATATAATTAATCCATTTCACACCATAAATATAATATCCCTTTTCTGGCATCTTCCAAAGCATTTAATGCCTATGATTCAATCTTCTAATACTTTTAGTGCCTACACATAAATTCTCACTTGCCCTAGAACTTTGGATTTGACCTAAAACCATTTCATCTATCATAGAGCTTTATTTTCAATGCTGACTACCCTCATAGTATGTAAATTCGAGCACCCCAGTATTGAATACCCTATATTGGGTCAAACTCAACATTAGACACCTGATATTAGGTCCATAAAAACTATATATAGGACCCCTATGATGCTTCAAAATTCATTATCATCATTTGAAGCTAGGGGAATTATTCAATTTTTCTTTGGAGACTAAGAGCTTTGTGTAATCAACTTCCACTTGTGATCTTTTGCTTCATACCACTTTTTATTTCATAGCTTTTGACCCTATTTGAACCCAGAGTGTTCAATTTAGTTGGCGGAGGGTGCTTGTGTTGAAAACTTGTGCTGATTTTTCAAAATTTGCTATAAACTAGAAGGTATTATAAGGGTAAGAATGTTAAAAACCTTAAGTATTTTAATGAAAAATCATTCCTATGAATGCCAGAAAATCTAATTCTCTCACCCCAAGGAATGATAACCATCATTATCAACCATACATAAGGAAAACAAAACCAATTATGAACGATCATAAAAGAAGATTAACACTTTTGGGCATTTTTCTAAAAATGTTTCTAAATCTATAATCATATGAGGTAAAGAACTTAAAGGAACTAAGGTCATGAGTAAGGTATAAACCTGATAATGATAAATAATAACACCTTAGTAACATTGATTGCAGATGATCCCAAAAAGAGGAGGATAAGAAGAACCTTTACAAGGTGTAGCCAAATGCCTAAGAGGTGGCAAAGGCCAACCAAGAGAGAAAGGCCCATTTTTTGAACATGAGGAATAAGAGGCCCAATTATCTAGCATTCATCAAGAGGCTCCTACTACAAGGTAGTCAATCCAAGGAGAGGCTACATAACTACAAGCTTCTATGCAAGGACAATGCCTCACATTGTCCCAAGAATGCCTTGAAGCCATATAGGAAAAATCCATGTTGACCATGGTCATCATGAAAATGAACTTTGGTAAATTTATGGCATTTTCCCCTAAGGTAATTTGAAGTCAACTCCAAGCATCACCATTATTACACATCCTTTCAAAAAGTGGAGAATGGAACCTTGGTGAGATGTACTAATGTTTGAATAAAAAGGAAGAAGGCACCATAGTTATCATCAATAGAGCCACTCTATCTTTTTAAGTCAAAGTAATTACAAAGGCTCTGAATCTACTAAATGTGGGGGCCAAGTTGGCACATCTGTCCACGAGGTCTGATCTAGCAATAAGAAAGTTGTGGCTGAAACAGGCATATAATAAAGATAATAAAGCATACAACGAGTTCACTTTGGAAAAGAGTACATATTTTAAGATAGGCACATACCACCTCTTTCCAACTAAAGGGTTCAATAGAATCTAAACCTATGTGGCTAGGAGAAGTGTAGTATTAATGAGCAAATACAATGTCAATCTTTCTCAAATGTACTTCATGGAAATTCAAAGGCAGTTCAAAGAAAAGAAGGTAGGGAACCCAACACTTCCATTCCCTTGGCTAATTAGGAAGCTATGCTAGGGTGTTGGAATCTTGGGATACAACAATGACATTCCTAGGAGGCCTCAAAATGCTTCTTTTGTTGAGTTGCTTAAACTTGCAACACCAAGGAAAGACCTTAGTGAAGAACAAGAAACATAAAAGAAGCCAAAATTGGAAAAAGAAATAGAGCAAGAGCCCAAATAGTGGCATGAGCCACAAGTTCCACTACCATTTCCACAAGATTATTGATCCATAATGAGCCATCTATAGTGCATTTCTGAAACCCTCAGTTGGGGAAGTAGGGATGAAACAAACCTCTTTCAAGTTATTAATGATGTTGTGTAGCCTACCATTTTTGCTAATCCATCAAGAGGATAAATTTCTTTACAATTAGGAGAAGGAACCCAATGGTCTTAAGAAATCTCTGGTAATGCCACATCTTTTTAGGTGATGCTCAAAATAGAAGAAGGTGTCATGGTAATGGTCATGCAACATTAGGATGAATAAAATGTAGCAAAGGTAATAACAGATCATATTAAAGAATCTTTCAATATTCCTGTTACAAAGATGTACTACCTGACTGGGACCAAAGTTGTACAAATGCTTACTAGGACTTCAATGACTCTTGTGGTCCATGAGGATGTACTTGATAGATTGCTGCAGATGGGAAAAGTGATAACTAGTCTTTTTGACATTTCTAGTAATGTCATTATAGTTCATTGAGACCTCATCATCACAAAAGAGAAGCTAGTCATGATAGAAACTAGGGTAGAGCATGTGAAAATAGAAGTAGATTCACTACAACAAGAGTTGGCCATCCTAAGAGCTAAAAAATTCCCAATTTGTCACACCTAACTAGTTGAAAAAAATTCTAAATAGAGAAACTAAACCAATTGATTGAATAGAATAAAGTTGTTGAGCATGAGAAGGAGAAGGAATTTTGGAATGCCTCAACTGCTAAAGATTAAGCATGCCCTTACAAAGGCATTGACTATTGTATAAGAAGAAGAAAAATAGCTTGTTTCTGATAATGCAAGGTTGAGCACTATAAAAAAATAAAAGAACATCTTGGAAGAAAGTGTTCACCAGTTGAGAGAACAAATGGTGAGGCTCAACCAAGACATCAGTAGATTGACTAGAGAAAAGCAAACCTTCTCAATGGAGAAGGTTTGTGTAATTCATCAAAAGTCTACAATTGAGATAAGCATGTAGCAAAATAAGTCCAAGAAGCATGAGAAGCTGAAGGATCACTTCTACGACCAAATTAACATGTACAAATAGATCAATGAAAAAGAAATCCAAATAGTAAAGGCCTTCATCAATTTCATGTTAACATAGAATCTTGACTAGTAGCCAATATTGGATAGCTATGCCTTGTTTCATCAAGTGGAAGTAAAGAACAAAGACCTACAAATTAAAGATTTAAACGAATACATGGAATTGGCTAACCTTTCATATGCCAACCTTGCCATGTTAATATCAAGTCACTCTAGAAATGAACTAGAGTAGAAAGTAGCGGCCACCTCTGCATTATATGAAAAATAGTTTGCAAACAAGAAAAATACTCTACAAAAACCCCACATGGAAAACTCAAAATTTGAGATGATTAAGGCCCACTACCATGGATAGAAATATGTAACCTCAAACCTGGGCACGAGATTAATGGATCATCATGAATTGAAAGAAAAGGCTAGGGCCTTCAAGGAGGAATGACGGCATTTTGTGGCTTGGTACGTGATAGCAAATAAAATGTTTCCATAGCTGCCAGGCCCATAGGAAGTATTAGTTCTAGCATAAATTGGCTCAATAGATTGGATGGTACATGATCCAAGGATGAAGGAGGAAAATTTGTAGGTGCTCCTGAACCACTACAAATTTTAGAAGCCTAGCGACAAGAGGAAGCAACTAATAGAAGAGCCACTACTTCTTGGAACTACATGAGTTTTTCCAATTTTGTGTCTTGTAATGTTACATCCATATTTTCTGTAAAACACCACTATGGCATGAAAGAGTCAATTTGTATATTTATTTAAGCTAGTCAATAATCCCATACCTTCCCAATATTTTGTAAGGAACTTGTTCCTCATTTTTTTAAACTCAAGGATTAGTTTTTATTCAGTCATGGGGGTATGATAACTCATGTTTTATAGGGCTACGATATCAAATATTTGATATTAGGGTCATGATGTCAGGTATCTGATATCAGGGCACAACCTCTGATGTTGGGCATCTAATATCATCCCTTCCATGCTAGCCTATAAATACCACACTTGGGTACATGGTTGGGATATAGTAGATGTATTTTAGATAGCTTTTTTGTAGGTTTTAGAGTAGTTAGAATTTTTTCTTCTAGTGTATGCCTATAGTGTGGTGTTAAGTAATTGTACAACATCCTTATTCGAGTGTGATGTACTTGGATGCGTTACATGACTGATAATAAAGATTGAGATTACTTTGATCATTATAGCATCCACTTATATTTATTATTTCTTTCAATTTTTTAATTATTTACTATTTTTCTTAGTTAATGTTTCCATTTTTTTCTCTTTATTATTCCTATCATTAAGCAAAGTGAGTATGACTAATCATGAATTCTTAAGTGTAGTTACTTGGTAGCCCAACAACGTATCATTTGGTACATCTAGTGACGTATGCTTGGTAATTCTAGTAGTAGTTACGCAAAGTCCAAGGTGTGTGCAGATGGTTAGGAATATATACTCATTACACATAGGCTAATTTAAATTTTACTTTCCATTTTTAATTAGCTCAATTAATTTATCTCTTTATTATCATTAGGAGTAGCTTAGGGCTAGACAACATCAATCATCATATGCCTCACTTTGGACTAAATCATACACGACAACGCTACCACTAGTCCAAGTCGAAAGATAGTAAACTATGATCAAGGCATAAAGATTTAGATGCACAAATATTTCCATCCATGGAATTCAAACCAGATCATCTATGAACACTTGTGATTTGTATGGTTGGATGTAGGGGTACCTCAGTGCTCATCAAGGATGTTCCACCTACACATGGCTAGTTTTTAGTGAGATATTGTAAGCTCAAATAAGATATCCCAACTAGCCATTTCTTTGTTTTTGCATGAATTCTAAGGAGGATTTGGAAATTAAAAGGCTATAAAATAAAGTGGAATTCTTTGAAAAAAGATAAGCACTATTCATTGGAATATTCATTATCTATATCGAGTGATTTTGTTGTGTTCCTTCAATTCTCTATCCTTTGTGTTTTTTATTTGTATTAAGAGCTTCATTGGAATGAATTTGTAAAGTTTGTTACATTATCTCCTTTATTATTTTTCTCTTTCTAGTTTTTTAGGGTTGATGTGCTTCTTGTGAAAAGGAATCTTGTGAGATTTTTGAAACCTTGTGGGGATGAGTATGTTTCCAGTGAGAAAACACTCTGTGTGGAGCTCATGTCTTTGTAAAGGTTATGGGATTATTGAGACTACATTTTGAGCTTGTTGGAACCTTGTAATATTGAGTATTTTTCTAGTGAGAAAACATTCTAAGTGAAGCTTAAAGATTGTAAAGGTTGTGATGCTTTTTAAACTACTTTTTTAAAGGAACAAAGTTTTGAGGTGTGCAAGGATTCTACCCTCTAAGTGTGGATGTACCAAGTTGGGAAATCATGTAAATTTGTGTGCAGTTTTGGTTTTCTTTTTTGTTTAAATTAGGAAACTTAATCAATCCCCCTTCTAAGTTCTTAGTCCTCAAATGGTATCAAAGCCTAGTACTCTCTTTTTAGAGCTTAACATCTCAAGAGCAAATGGTTGAAGGGACATCTTACACCAAGCCTCCTATGTTGAATGGGATTGACTTTGTGTACTAGCAGGCTAGAATGCAAGGATTATTTAAATCCATGGATTTCAAAGGTTGGGAATCTATTTTTAAAGGTTACACACATCCATTAACAACACCATAAGAGCTACCAAACCAAGAAGAAAATGGACATGAGATGAAAAAGATAAGTTCATGTTTCGTTCAAAAGCAAAAAATTATATTTATTATGCTTTGAGTAAATTTGAATTTAATATACTAGTTGGGTGAAAAACTACTAAAGAAATTTGGAAAATTCTAGAAGCAACATATGAAGATACATTTCTTATCAAACAATCAAAACTTCTAGAGTTACAAAGTGAGTATGATAAACTAAAAATGAAATAAGGAGAGAAAATAAAGGATTATTTCTCTAGAGAAAATGATTTAGTTATAGCCATTCATGGAATGGAAAAATATTTTCCTAAAAGTGATGTGATTATTAAAATGATTAGAACTTTGTAGTCTGAGTTTAGATAAAAAGTTATAACTATGGAGAAAATAAGATATTTCTTAGTTCTTAAATTCCAAGAGCTTCAAAATAAACTTATTGATTATGAGATGAATATTATTAGTGAAGGTGTGATCAAAGAAAAGCCTATTATCCTAAAAAGTTCATCAATGAAAAAGGAGCCACCTAAACATGAAGCGAATAGTAAGGACAAATTGGCTCTCTTGGCAAGAAGAGTTCAAAGATTAATTACAAGAAAAGGCAAGAGCTTCAACCAATTTGGCACTAAAGGTAAAGAACAAGGTAAGAATTTTAAAAGTTTAAATCTTGATGCATCCTATATAAAATGTTGGATTTGTGACTATAGAGGCCATGCAACCTCCAAATGTTCAAGTATGATGCCCTTTGGTCTCAAAAATGCTGGAGCAACCTATCAACAAGCCATGATGTACATATTTAGCAACTCCCTCTTAGAGAGACTAAACGATTATGTGGATGACATAGCAGTCAAGTCTAAGAGAGCTAGTGATCATCCTATTGATCTAGATGTAGTCCTCAAGCATTGCCATAGGCATGACTTGAGTCTCAACCCAAAGAAATATGTTTTCGAAGTTAAAATCAGATTCATGCTAGGGTTTGTAGTATTGAAAGTTGGAATACGAGTGGACCCTGACAAAGTTAAGGCCATTGTTAACCTAGCACCCCCTACCAACCTTAAATAATTTTGCGGGTTGCAAGGTAGAATACAATTTATCAGAAGGTTTGTAGCAAAGTTGACCAACAAGTTACACCCCATGCAACACTTTCTAAAGAAGGGGATTAACTTTGAGTGGATGGCATAGTGTCAAAAAGCTTTCGATCACTTAAAGAAAGAGCTTTTTCACCTTCCAATTGTTTACCCACCATAGAGGGATAAGCCTTTCTACATCTACTTTGCCACTTCGGACACGTCTATCATAGCATTGTTGTGCCATAAGAGAAATGATGGCTCTAAAATCCTAGTTTATTACTTGAGCCATGCATTGATAGCTTATGAGGTGAAATACAATGAATTAGAAAGAAATTTTCTTGCCCTAGAATTTATGCTAAAAAGTGGAGACATTACTTTTTCCGTAGCAAGGTTAACATTATATGCAAGAGTAATGTACTTTGAGCTATCACAAACAACTTATATGAGAGTAGTAGGATAGCTCAATGGAAAGCTATAACAATGGAACTTGATTTACACTATGTATCCCAATCGTCAACGAAAGGACAAGCGATAGCTACATAGCTCACAACCTCACTCGTTGATGATCGGGAAACCATAGAGCTGAAATTCCCTGACGAACATGTTAACAGCATCAACCTTGTACCATTACACTTCGAAGACACTTTGCATTTTGACGGCACCTCAACCACACGAGGTGGTAGTGTTGCTATCATCATTACATTTCCCTGAGGAGACAACCAACCTTTCACTTACATTTTTATGTTTCTGTGTACAAACAATGTAGCTGAGTATGAAGGACTCCTTAGGGGTCTTTTAGTAGCCCAAAAATTAAAGATCCAACATTTGGCAGTCCGAGGCAATTCCTAACTCGTTGTGAATTAGATTACCAAAATCTATGCCTATAAAGCACACATTTATAGCCTTCTTGTGACTTGGCCAAAATTTTTCTGAAACAGGTTACAATGATAGACATCTAGCATGTGCCATGCAACGAGAACACTATAGAAGATTCTTTAGCCATGCTAGTGTTAATCATGCCGCCACACCTGTTTGTAACTTTACCTGCTTCGATAATGGAATGCACAAACCCTATCACTCAAGTGGTACATGTCACCTCCATGAGTGCTACTGATGCCCAAGAGTGGTATGCTAATGTTAAAGCCTACCTTCAACATGGCGAACCCCCACACGGCTTGACATCCACTCAAAATGATGCAATCCGAAAGAGAGCTCAGAAGTATGTCCTTATAGGAGATAATACCTTATGAAAATGCTCCTTTGATGGGATATTGCTAACTTGCATTAGTGGGGAATAAGCATAGAAAATAATTAATGCATTCCATGAAGGACTATGTGGAGGACACATAGCTCCTAGGGCTATGGTAGCAAAAATCAGATGCCTAGGATATTATTGGCCTTACATGGAACGAGCTTGCCTTGACAAAGTTAGGACATGTGATACATGCCAATGTCATGCAAATATTATACATGTTTCACCTATTTAGTTGTATCCTACACAGATTACATGGTCATTCCAACAATGGGGGCTAGACATCATAGGACCCATCACACCTAAGTCTTCCACAGGACATAGCTTCATCATCACTACCACCGAGTACTTCACAAAGTGGGTAGAAGTTATCCCCCTTAGGAAAACTACATCACAACAGGTTTTCCACTTTATCTTGGATAACATAGTAATAAGGTTTGGTCTTCCCATGACTATTGTGATAAACAATGAACCATAGTTTAGTAGCACAGAAACCAAAACCTTTTGTAGCAACCTTAGCATCAAGTAATCCTTTTCTTCGCCATACTAACCACAGGCAAATGGATAGGCAGAGGCAACAAAAAAGGCCATCATCAACTTGCTCAAAAGGATTCTTAGCAATAGCAAGAGGTGATGGCATGAGCAAATCCTCTACATGCTATGGGCTTACCGTACGATGTGCAGAACGACCGCAGGTAAGACTCCTTATAGCCTAGTCTACGGATCTGAAGCAGTGTTACCTCTTGAATTGCAGGTACTGTCACTATAGATGATCCTTTTAAGCATCATGAATGAGACCTAGAACAACGATTCAAGGGTCATTGACCTTGACTCCATAGAGGAGGAGCGTGCTCAAACACTTGGTCGTATCAAACGGTACCAGGACAAGTAGTGGCAAAAGCATCATTCCAATCTACATCGACAACCAATCAAACAAGGGGACCTAGTTCTGAAAGTTTTTCATAAGCATGTAAGCAAGTTCTCAGCAAACTAAGAAGGTCCATTCATAGTCAAGAAAGCCTATGAGAATGGAGCCTTCAAACTAATAGACATGGATGGCAAGGAGTTTGCAAATCCCATGAATCACTTGTACCTCAAGCTATACTACGTTTGATGCAAAAGCAAGGTAAGAAAAGCTAGTCTGCTATGACTATAAACTAGCACAAATATTTTACTATGACTATAAACTAGCACAAATAGTATGCTATGATCATGAACTAGCACAAATAGTCTACTATGACTATAAACTAGCACAGACTATCTACTACGACGATAAACTAGCATAGACGGTCCGCTATGACCTTAAACTGGCCCATCCATAGTCCACTACGATGATAAAATAGCAGAACGGTTTTCTAGGACCTTAAACTGGCACATCGTGGTCTACTGGGACCTTAAACTAGTACATCTAATCATCTACCAAGACCTTAAACTGAGTTCGTGGCACAATGTTCTCAGCCTACATCCACGATCCCATAAACAAGCGAACATGCATAGTGCCAACACATGGTGGGATGTTGAAATTTTAGAATGCAGTTCACAATGATAAGAAAACATCCTCTAGAACATATGCAATGCCACTACCCCTGGCATCTTGCTAATATTTTGGAGATGTCGTTTGACATCTTGATGACCTTCTGGAGCTACCGCTACCACAGCCCATCACCCTAGCGGTAGCTCCTATTGTTAGTGCTTGTTGCTAGAGTCTCAGCACTATTGTGGCCCAGCCAAAAAGTTGCTATCCTCCAGCCCCTACTATCATCCGAGCTCAAAATATGTTCAGCTGCTAAGTCTCTTAGCTTATAGCTAAACTGCATGATGTTTTCCATGGGCAAGGACTCTTGAGCACTCACATCACCATAACTCCTAGCCTACTCGGTGCCAACCCCTTTAGTCTGCCACTACCAAAACTGTTGCTAGCCTTCCTTGTTTGGACATCACATGCTTCAGCAAAAATTCTCTCTACTCTAGCGGTGTTTAAAGCAGGTGGAATTCTACCCTAATGTCATTTCATGGTTACATTTTTCTGGCTTTCTTTCTATTGTGTTTGTAGGATACAAGCTGAGGTGGTATCGGTCAAAGATGCATTTCGCTAGGAGGCTAGGACACTGCATTTTTCCAAGGTGACCATTCTGACTAGCTTAGCTACTTGGGAGTGCACATCCTACCCTCCCTCTTAACCTTCTTCACCTTGTTTCTCACACCTATAGTTTCCCATTTCACATCTCTTTTACAAGCTTTCCCGATGCATATAAAAGCCCTTCCACATGCTCAACCGCAAAGTCCATGACACACGTAATGCAGCTCGCCAAATGGGAAGTACCTATAGGCAAGTCAAAGCCTCACATGGATGTAACACAACTCATCTTAGGGAGGAAACACTTGTCCTACAACAACAAGGTTGTTTGCAAGTGAACGTGGTTAAACAACAAAAGAAAAGCACAAAAGAGTAAAAGAGCAAAAGAGCTGAAGAAAAAGAGAGGCATGCCCAAAACAAATGGCACATCAGTTATTTCACAATGACCATCTCTAAGCATTTTAATGAAAGGTTAGAAGCCTACAAAAGAAACATGCCCATGTGTACCGACTCCCTCACAAGCACTCCAATGAAGTACTACACTATGTTACATCTTTTCCTTTTCTGAACCTATCCCCTCAATTCCATCCTTTCCCCTATTTTCCTACACGACTACCCTGATACTCCCAAGCACAACAAAGTGACATCTAAGTGACCACCGAAGAGCGATGTTGACGTCTTGACCTTCATGATATTTCGTATTCTTTATTGATGTCTCTCAGGCAGATCCTCCAGACATCGACAAAGAGGGGCCAGTGAAACATCATAAAATTTCAACACCCTCATGCTTCAACAGAGTCTTGGAATTTGGGCAAGGATTTCCAAAATTGTAGTGTCATGATGAGCTAATAGAATGGTGGGCACCAAGCATAAACTATGTAGTTTATAAAGTTTTCTATCTCTACAGCTGATAGGCTTACTGGACTCTCTAGCCTGCCCAACCAAAAAATTGACCTGGCTGGGAGTCTACCCAAGGACCATGATAGGAGTTGTCGAAAGTGTATAGGTTGAGCAAAACCGTTTGGCAAGTTTTCTAGCATAGAATTCTGCTTGCTATGCTATGCTATGCTTTGTAGTGTAGCAAGCCTTGAAGAGATCAATCAAGTGTCTAAAATGGTGCTATGTTATGCTATGCTATGTAGCGTAGTAGAGCGTAACAGGGAATAAGTGCACAAAGGCCCCCCTTTTCCAAATGACTCCAACAAGAAGATTACACTTGGCAATGCTTCGGCCTCTAAAATTGGTTTTCCCAGTTAGCCCTTAGGCCTCGAGCAAGGTTTCTTGGCAAAAAATGGTAGATTAAACAAGGAAGCATGACACACTGGCTACTACGTTGTGCTACACTACGTAGCGTAGCACAGCGTAGTAATGATTCAAAAGAAAAAAAAACGTTCCAAAGGTGAATTGAACAAGACTAAAGGCTTTCCAGCATATGGAAGACAAAAGTTGCAGTTGTTTGCCTAACCAAGCCTCACACCAATGCTCTCGGCTACTACGCAAGTTTTCTATCAAGACCGGTGGCTACGCTTTGCTATGCTATGTAGCATAGCACAGTGTAGCGAGCAATTACTTATGTTATGCCAATGTGTTGAATAGTGTAGGTAGTGCAACACTAGCATGGAGGCATCAAGACATCTTCAATTAGCTCTATAACTTGTTGACAATGATTATTCTCGCCCTGATATCTCTTTAGCGGACAAAATTAGCAAGTTTGCCTCATTTTGCATACCCCTGGTCAATCCCCAAAAAATTGTTCCTATGCTTGACCCTACTTGCAAGAGTAGAGAAGATGTAGTCCTAGAGCATAGGATCCATTTTTCTTGCATTGATGGCACACTAGATTTTAGCACATGAACAGTGTAACAAAGCTCACCTCCAGCATCTCACACCTACATAGTATAGCCATGTCTGCACCTTGTGGGGCCTAGGACATGTGGCATCCAGACTGCATTTTTCTCTTGCTCCTAGCCTGATAAATACCTTGGAAAACAATGCTCATGGCAAAAATTTGGTTGTTGAGTTTATTACTAGCTTTTAGCTTTGATTGGCTTTTAAGTTGGCGTTCGAAGAGAATAGTTGGAAATTTTTAGCACTTTGGTTGGCTTTGAGTTTGATGGTTGGTTCCTTGGTTTAGAGATCTGTGAGCATATTGCTCTGTGTAAGCTATGCCTCTGTCATGTTGCATGTTCTATTGTACACCTTTTAGCAAAGCAAAGAATCAAACCTGCGACCTTGGGGCGGTGCACTTTCTCACCCAAGTTTGTTTTGCTAGTCGCTTACTATCATCGTTGTTTTACATTATTTTCACTATTTTACATTTTTCGATCGTCAATTTTCTTTGTGTGTCTCTCTTCTAAAAAAAAACATTTATGAAATGTTAAGATACACTGATTAAGTCCTTGTCTGATTGATCAGACTGTTCAGGGCACCTCGCTTCCGTTTCTCTCTAGCACGACCTTTGCACGGATCCGGGGTTAAATTGTTCACTCGGCAACCTCTCAATGTTCTAGCCACTGATGTTTTTGATCACTATAGGTAAGTGTAAGTTCCCCACTTGGTGATAAATACTATTTTACAACTCTCACCCTTATCTATCATAATTTGATTATAACCTGAAAACCCATCTAGAAAAGAGTATACTTTACAACCTAAAACTTTGATCAACATTTCATTGATTCTAGGAAGTGAGTATTTATCTTTTCTTGAGGCATCATTCAAATTTTTAAAATCCACACAAAACCTAATATTACCATTTTTTTTCTTAGTAGAATAAGGTTATCAAGCCATGTCAAATATTGGACTAGATATATGATTTGGGCTTATAATACCTTCTTGATCTTAGCTTTCATAGCTGGCTCAAATGATGGATTAAATTTCCTTTGTTTTTATTTCACTATATTACAACCATCTATCAAATTAATTTTATGTGTTATCACATCTGGTTGAAAATTTTTAAGATCATCATAAGACCAAGCAAAATTTTCCAAATTATTTTTGAGGAGTAATAATAAACTTTGCTTGAAAACTAAACCCTTTTTCTTTATGACATTTAACATCTTTAGTATCTTAGTAGATCTAAAATTCACTGATTCATAAGCTAGATCATCTGGATTTTGTATATCTTTTCTGGTAAGCTAATTTTTACTAAATTCATGTTCATAATCAATCACCTTTTTAGGAATAAAATTTTTCTTAAACTTTGATGTTGTTTTAGGTATGATTTGACTTTTGAATTATTGCTTATTTTTCATAAACCTAAGTACTTGATCATCATCTTCAAATACTTGAAAATACTTTATGTTATTTGGTACTGATGGTTGATGTTCTTTCTCAATCATTACACCTTCATAACTTTCTATCTTTCTCACATCTAATGATGAAGTTGTTGTTGCTAAGTCACCTGCTATATAATTATCCTTCCTTCCTATATCTTCTATTTGGTAGTGTTGAAATTGATCCAACATTTTGTAGATAAGTTGTTTATAAGATCACAAGAATGAGCTTTTTACCACACAATTACCTTTAATCATCTTTTACTAGAACTACTTTGGCTCCTACACCATTGGAGTTATAAGAACCATCAAAATATAATTTCCATTTTCTCTCATCTTGGGATTCTCCTCTCTCCAAATTATCAACTTCTTGAAGTGTGTAAATTCTAGTTTCAAAAGATCTTATTTTAATAACTTTGTTCTTTTCATTTGAAGTAATGTTTTCATTCATTGGAGGCTCACTATAAATGTATATTTTATTTGGCTCTTCTTTTCAAGATAGCCACATATGTGAGTAATCCATTGATATGTAACCTAAGAAGTTCTTACTCTAACTTCTAGTTGATAAAAGGCTATGTGAATCTAGTATATACGCCACTTGAATAGTTACTCTACTTTTGATGTGGGGTTTAGAAGTGATTTCTAATAGAACATTGGGTAGTTGACCCAAAATTTTCACTCTTCTTTTGTCCACTTGAACAATCTTTTTATTTTATTTTTGTGGAATCAATCCAAGTTTTTTACATATAGATAATGACCTAATAGTGGATGTAGCTCCAGAATTAACTAAACAATTATGAGGATACTTGTCCTTTAACTTCATTGTCAAAAGAAAAGGAGAAGCTTCCTTAACAAGACTATAATCATATTTAGCTTTTATTGTCTTATCAATGTTAGATACATAGCTTGATTCTGATTCTTCAACTCTCTTTTTACCTCTAATAAGCTCTAAAATGTTTCTTTGCTAATCTCTAATATGTAATAATTGATATATGCTGATAGTGGCCTTAACATGTGTAAGATGTTCAATTAGATCATATTCTCTATTTCCATAAAAGCCTAGTTTATTCATCCATTTATTAAAAGATTGATTTTGAGTACTTTGTTCTACTTGATCTTCTTTACTTTTATTCTTTTGTCTTCTACTTGGTTCAAAAATCTTTCTCTTAGTAGATGGATCAGAAATATTGTTTGGAGGTCTGGAAGTAGTTAATATTTCTTTTGATCATAGATTATATTCATTTTCTTCATTGTTGTTACACTTTTCATTTGATGATATATCTTCTTTATAACTTGATAGAGAAGAAGTATCACTAGATTCATTGTTAGAAAATTTGCTTGTGTAATGAATACTGGATAGCTCATTATTTGATTCAATACTAAGGAAGTTAGACATAACAAGATCATTCTCATCCTCATCTTTTACTAACTTAGTTTCTTGATGCTTATACTTTTTATTTTTCTTTTCCTCCTTGATTTTAACTTTTTCCAAAGCTTTTTCTAGTTTCACTACCCTTTTAGACAAGTTTCTCATTAATTATCCTTTTTTAGATTCTTTTCTTTATAATTTTTGCTTCCTCTTAATATGAGATGGTCATGGTAATGCTTTTAGTTGAGCAAAATCTTGCATAGGAATCATCATTTTCTCTTCTCTATTTTTAGTTGTGATAATTTCTTCATGATCCAATTTTAGCTATTTTTATAATTATATAGCTTCACTAAAGTAGTCATTCAATGTTATCAAGTTTAGAGTTTTCCTTAACCAAATTGAAATATTGGGATTCATAGGCTTAAGATAAGTATCTAAAAGCACTTCATATGATGATCTATATTGTCTTTGAAAAATTGCACAAATTTGTTGAAACTTAATATTGAAATCAATAATAGACTCTTTTAACTCCTTGTTAGAAAAGACTTTGCATGTCATCCTAACTTATGATATTTTTGCTTGAAAAGTTTGAATATCAAATTTGAGCCATATCCTTTAAATTTTCCAGAAACAATCTACAAGCTTGATCTTGGTGTTGAATATTTGCATGAGCTAAAGCTAACTCAAATAGGTGGATATACTCTTTAGCCAAATAAGCTTTTCCAGGAAGAAAAGGCTGAGGTAAGTATTTATAAACTACCTTAGGAATATTTTTGTAATTTTAAAATCCTAATGATGTAAATTTTTCCAAGGATTTTCCATCCTATTAGAATTCCTTTTGATTGTTGAACTCTTTCACTTCTTACACTTTCTCTTGTAGACTAATAAATTGTGAGCTCCCATTCCTGGATGTCATAAAAACATGATTGCATAATTTATCATATTCATCATTTTCCTAAATAATATAATGGAAACATCATAAAATAATTAATAAATAAATAAATTATTAAATAAATAATTGGTACTATGAAATAGGAAAGAAAAACTGAAAAATTTTATTAATAGGAAAGAGTACTGTAATGCCATTTGGGTTATCTTCCCATTCCACTTAAGCCTTAGAGGCAATCCAACACTGCCACCACAGTTAGGATATCTAGCCAAAGGGGTGATTAATCCCTTCTCTTCCTACTTCAATTGGCTCCCATCACTTGCATTTCTAGGCTCTGCAACTCCATGTTAGCACAACCTTTAAACTCGGCCTTAAATGACATAGGTCAAACCCATTCTCAAGGGATACATGAATAATAGTAACTCATCATAATGAGGTGACCCTTCATTTGAAGTTTAATTATATTGTTACAATTTTTTTCCATTGTTAACAAGGGATAGAATGTTACAATCTACCCTCCTTAAGCATCCATCTTGTCCTTGTGTGCTTCCTCTATACCCAGTTGCTTAGCTACTATGTCTTTATATTTCACCTTAGCTTTATCTTCTTTATTACCCTCATTACAATCTATACAAATAGGAGACTAGAAATTATAAAATATAATTTATTACATCAATAATAAATATAATTTATAATTCAATATCATGATGATCAAAAAGTTGGAGGTAAGTATTGAGAATAAGATCCCTATTTTCCCAAGTCTGCTGATGATAATTTGACCATTGAACAAGTACTTTGCTGATAGTTTTATTTCATAAATTCTTGCTTCATTGGTTCTTAATTATAGTGGCTTTAACATTAAATCTAGCATTGGATCACAATGACAAGGTATTATAATCTAGCACATATAGTAAATCATTTTCATGAAACTTATTTAGCAAACTTACATGGAAAATTGGGTGAATTATTAATGTTGTTGGAAGATTTAACCAATATGCCACTTCACCAAGTCTTTTTAAAATTTCAAAAGGTCAATGATATTTGGGTGCTAATTTAGTATATTTTCTAAGTTTTAGAGAACTTCTAGTGGGTTTAGCTCTTAGTAATACTTGATCTTCCACTTGGAATTCTTTTTTAGTTGATGTTGATTTGCATATCTCTTATATTTATCTTGGGTAGCTTGTAAATTTTGTTTAAATCTTCTAACAATGTTTTCCATTATTTTTATTTATTCTTCCTTTCATTCCATTATTAAAGTTGGAATTTCCCAAGTTAGTGATATATGTTAGTTACATCCATACACTACTTTGAATGGTGTTTGATGTATGGAAACTTGATAATTGTAAGTAATTCTTCCATGTTTTTGGTCTACACCCAGCATAGCTTCATAGAATATCTTCTAATATTCTTTTCACATGTTTGGTTTGTACATTGGTCTCTAGGTGATAAGCTATGCTAAATTTCAACTAGGTTCCAAGCCTTTTGAAGAAATTTTGCTAGAATTTGGATATGAACTTGGGATCTCAGTCTAAGGTGATATATTTTGGACATCCATGCAATTGAAATATTTTGTGTACAAATTTTTGGGCTACTTCTTCGGCTATGTTTGTAGATTTCAAAGCCATACAATGTGGCATCTTTGATAGATGATTGACCACTTCTAAAATTGAGTCATTTTCCTTTTTGATTATTAGAAATTCCACAATGAAATCCATCGTAATGTCTTTCCATTTCTAGGTTGGAACTTTCATATATTGTAATAATCCACTAGGTTTCTTTTGTTCAACTTTTATTCTTTGGCATGTTGGATAATGTTTTAATGTATGAGGAACACACCATTCTTCATTCTAGGCTAGAAATAGGATTTTCATATCATCATATAAGTCATAATATAACCTGGGTGTCTTGCATATGGTACTTCATGTACCTCACACAACAACCTTTAACTCCAATTTCCTTATGGTATGTACACTCTTTGTCCGTTCATTAATAAATCATTAGAAGAAACTTTTTATTGATGCTTATAGGAAATATTAGTTAAAATATTCCTAAAATAAGGATCTTATTTTATATATTTGTTAATTTCTTCTTCCATCTAGGTCATTACCACATCTATCATCAAGTTCCACATACAACTAAGGGCATCAACTACCACATTTTGCTTACCAAGGATATATTTGATTTCAAAATCATATTCAGCCAATAATTCTACCCATTGTCATTGATGAGTATTCAAAATAGGTTGTCTTTGCAAATATTCTAAACTTTTGTGATCTATTTTTAGTATAAACCTTTTTTCAAAAAGATAATAACTCCAAACTTTCAAAGCATGAACAATTGCTAGCAATTGCAAATCATGAGTTAAGTAATTTTCCTTAGCTCCTTTTAATTTACAAGATTCATAACATACCACTTTATATTTTTGTGAAAGAACTGCACTAATGCCTATTTCGTAGGCATCCATGGATACATCAAAAGGAAATTCTTCATATGGAATGCTTAAAATAGGTGTTGTTGTGATAGCATCTTTAATTTGAGGAAAGCTTCCTTGCATTTTTCATCAAACTTGAAGATACATTTTTCCAATGAAAGGTTAGTCAAGGGGTCTACTAAAGTAAAATAATATTTAATGAAATGTTGATAAAAACCTACTAAGCCTAGAAAATTATGAACTTCTTTAGCATCTTTTAATTTAGACTAGTCCCGAATTGCACTTACTTTTTCTGGGTCTACTTGCAATCTTTTCTTAGAAACTATATGGCCCAAGTATGAAACATCTTCCTTAAAGAGTCCACATTAACTCAATCTAGATTTTTATTGATGCTCTTTAAGAATTTCAATTGTAATTTTCAAATTTTTGACATGTTCTTCTCTCAACTTAGAATAACCAAGTATATCATCCATAAATACTATAACAAACTGATTAAGATATCAAGGGACATTAATGCCATGAATGTTGTAGGTGCATTAGTTAATCCAAATGACATCAGAAGAAATTCATATAATCCGTACTTGGTTTTGAAAGTAGTTTTCTCAATATCTTTCTCCTTAATCCTTATTTGGTGATAACCTGATTTTAAATCAATCTTTGAAAAATAACATGCACCTATAAGTTGATAAAACAAATCATTGATTCTAGGAAAAGGATAAGTATTTTTAATCATCACTTTATTCAGTTCCGTGTAATCGATGCATAATCTTAACATACCATCTTTCTTTTCAATGAATATTATGTTGATATGGTAGGTTGAATTTTCTCTTCTTCCAATAATTGATCTAATTATACTTTCAATTATCTTAATTTAGAAGTGGAAAATCTATAAGGGGGCTTTGAAATAGGTTGTGTATTTTGAAAAATATTAATAGCATGCTCAATAGTTCTTTTTGAAGACAGTTTTCTAGTTTCACCAAACATCGAGTCTTTATATTCCTCAAGTTGTTTTGGAATCTCAATACTTAAATATTTTTGGAGTTGAGTTACTTTGAAAACCAACATCATTGCACTTTTTTTGACCAATGTTTTGGCTTTCTTGATGGTTTTCATATGAATTTTTTTTGTTGTTCTTACCCCTCTTAGAACCTTGACTCCATTAGTAATTGGGACTTTTATAATATGAGTTTTAAAGTGGGTAGTAATATCAAATTTTTACAGGAAAGACATTCCTAAAACACATCACCTAGTTCAATATCAAAGAATTCATTAGTGAAAGTCATCTCTTGCAAGGTAAATTTAATTTCCCCATACAAGATATGCTTGCTCATGGTCATTTCGTTTCTAAGTTCTATCTTAATAATTTTCTTGAAAGGTAAAATTAATTTCAATAAATTAATCAACTTTGGAGAAATAAAGATATCACTAGCATCACTATTAATAAAAAATTTAATTTATTTACATTTAATTAAAATTAGTAAGGAAAATTGAAATTTAATTTGTTTACATTTAATTAAACCTTCAAAAATTAGTAAGGAAAATTGAAATTTACACAAATCTAAGTTAGTTGATGTAGATATCTTCTTCATGGCTATGGTGGTAGTTGGGATTTTTTCTTTGTTCATGTTTGGATTGGATTTTTGATTCTTCATTTGATTGGTCCTTTGTACCATTGCTTGCGATTTTAGATAGTCTTATTTGAAATGATCTTCACCACAAACAAAACATCCCTACCTCAAATGAGCTCTTTTGGTTGGTGCTTCATCTACCATTGGTTGTGGAATGGTAGTTTGATGAAGGATAGTTTGTACCTAATTTGATTCTTCATAATCCTTAGTAATTCTATATGCTTCATCAACTATTTGAGGATTATGTGCTTGATTTTGGGAATGCAATTAAGCATGTACTCCACCAAGGAACTTTTGAATCTAATTCTCCCTCATCCTGATGGCTTACATACTGAGAGATCATAGAATGTTTTGTAATAATCTTCTACAGATTGCCTTTCCAATCTTAAGGAATCAAATCTAATCTTGCACTCTTTGAGAAAAGAATTAGATACAAATTTTTTTTCAAAATATTGACAAAAGTAAGACAATTTGTAATCAAACCTTGAGATCTCAGACCATTCCACCATGTTATCACAAGTCCTTTTAAATATATGAAGAAAACTTCTAAATGTTCTTAGCTTAATAGATTCAACATATCAAAGTAATTTTTCATTGTATCACACCAATCCTTCACCTTGGCACTTAATATAGGGGCTTCATCATAATGGTCTAATTTTCCTTTCTTGGCATAAACTTGTATAAGCAATTCTCTAGGTGGATTAAGCTAGTTCCCATATCCCTCACCTTCAATTTCTATTCTATGGTCTAAAGGAGGAATTTTGGTATCTTGGTGATCAACAAGTGGGGGTTGATTTTAGTGTGAATCCCTAGGGGAAAGTTGATCTTGATCTTTAGGTGGAATGTGCTTGGGATTTGAGGGTTGACTGAGATGGTTGATTAATCTTTTGATGGAGTCTACAAAGAAACCCATCTTTCCTTGCACATCCAACCATTATCCTCTGAACTCTAGGAAAATTTCCTAATTTCCTCAGACATATTTTGCATCTCTATTCTAAACCCTTGATTTGACTAATGAAGCTCTTCTTGAACATACTAGATCTCATTAATTTGATTCTCAATGGCATCCATCTAATCATTGACTTAGGTTTCCATCACTCTCCAATGTATTCTTCGGGTTTTGGACATTGGTAAGTTAAATAAGTTAGTTTAGCTAGTAATCCTTGGCATCTATGGCCCTTTTTATGGGTCTCAAAATAGTTAATTGGTTGCAAAAGAGGTTGAAACTATCACGGATTTATTCCTGACAATAGAATCCTAATTATTTGAGGGCCTTAAATAATGAATTAAAAAGCTAATTTTCTATAACTCGAAAGATAAATCTAATTATTCCATTGTTTCTAGAAGGTTCAAATATGTTGGAATCGATTATTTGGTAGAAAACAAACTCTAAATTCAAAAGTTGCGGCCATTTTAAATTTACAAAAACTTGCATGATTTTCAAGATTTCCCAAGAGGTCAACCATCCCAGTTTTACTCTAGAACAAATGCAGTTAATGACAAAGTTTTTATTTTTGTTGTTAGCAGGGCACCAAATTTGAATTTTAAAAATATTTTTGTGCATTTTTAATTTAAATTAAAGATTTGACAATGGATTTTTGAATTTTCTGTCAATTGATGAAAATTTCAATTTCTCTATTAATTGATGGTGAATTCAAAATTTTTCATTAGGTGATGGAAAATTTGCTATTTCATGTTGATGGCAGCAACTATTACGGTGATGCACTAGTGGTGACTTGGGTGGCTACTAGGTGATGTTAGTGGTAGTAGTAGAGGAAAACTAGGTGACAATGGAGGAAAAATAGGCTATGGAGTTGGAGGCTATGTTGGCAGTCATCTTAGGGCTTGCATTGTCCTTTGGGCTATTTTCTACTGGGTCTACATGATCCTCTTTGGGGCCTATGCAGCCCTCCTTGGAGGCATGTGTAGCCTGTGTTAGGGCTTGCACTACCCCCTTTGGCACATACATGGCCCTCAACTGGGCCTGCATGGCCATAGTGATAACTTCCCACTATGCACCTCTACCGCTAACCTTTGCACCACATCGCTAGTGCCCACTATTGCTTTTGTTATTGCCTTTTTTTCCCTTCTTCATCTAGCGTAGCCCTGAGGAATGATGGGTGCCTATGATCTGTGACCCTAGAGATTGCTTAGAATGCCTATGACTGATGGTGTTGTTAATGCTATGTGTGCCTATGATTCATGGCATTGTCAATGTCAGGGGTGCTTGTGATTTGTGGCATCATCGAATACCAATGATGTCATAAGAGGTAGACACTATAGGATAGTGGCAAACCTAGTGGTGGTGCGTGGAGGGCGATGATGGTGCATGAAGGCAACACTAATAGTGGTATGAATAGGTGATGCATATGGGTGGTGAAAATGGGCTTAATAGGTAATGTGTAGTGCATGGCCATCCTTAGGCTAGCCCTTGGCTGCCACTAATAGTAGTTGGTAGTAAGGCCTAGCCACAGTTGGTAGCATGACCAATTGTGGCCTTGCCAAGGTTTTTTTTCTTAATATAAATTTTTTTAAAAATTGGGGTTCAAAATTGAACTTGAGACCTTTCGCCCACTTTTTTAAATCAATCAATAAATAAAAATTTTAAAAAACACTTTTTTAATTTCAAAATTGCATGTAACTCGAGAAATAAGTCGAATTTCAATGAAATTGGTACTGTTCGAATCCTCTCAAAGAGGACTATGCCTTGAGTAAGAGATAACATTGTTTTTGTGAATTCAAAAAAGTGAGAATTAGCTTTATTTAATTATTAATTAACTTAAGTTGATACTTTTTGTTTACTCCTACCCAGATTCTTGCTATTCTCTTATAAATATGAGAAGAAGAAATACTTTGCCTGTCACGACTCAATATCAATGGAAGATTGAAGAATTTCATCAATGGAGAAGATTGAAGATTCTTTCCATAAAAAATGATTTTTTTCTTTTAACCATCATCATCATGGCCCTAAAGCATCCTACCTAGGCTCCTTCTTTGGCTGTAGGTAGCTCTAAATTGATGTCCATTCTTTTTCATCAAAACAGTGTAGTTACTGCTTCTAATCTTGTGCGTGATTTACTTGGAAAGGAGGGGTTTTAGTTCTTTATCACTTCATGATTCTCTGAGTTACTGATCTTTCCTATTTTCAAGGTAATGTGTAAAGACTTAATAATTCAATGGTGCAATCTTTATAATAATAGTATAAGCACCACTTTCCAACTATTTTTTGGGCCAACAATGATTGTTTTATTTGATATTTGAATAACCTTAGGTTTTCACCAAGGGTAGGATCCATTAATTCCATGACTTTTCTCTCCTAAATATAAATCATCTTGCCTAAAAGAATTATCTAATTATGTTAAGGATTCTGCTATAGGTAAAAGCCAATTTTCTCATGAATATTTCATTAATGAGATTCAGTTTGAATTATGTCAATTCATCCATAGTAAGGTTTTGTGGAATGAACACTAATCTTATGTTATTGCTTTTTCCATCAATATACTTCATGGTGCCATAATTGACAAAGTTTATGATTGGTCACTATCTTGGTTTTCTACTTTGTATAATGCCATGAGTGGAGTTGCCACCACTAGATAAAATCCTAGTAAACCATATGCCATATGTTCCATGCCCTTGATGATGTGTTTATTTCTAAGTTACAATCCTTCAGCCAAACTCTTTAGTCGATATGATCCTAGTTTATGCCCTGAATTTCTTGAAGAGAATAGAATTATAAAGAGTAAGATCTAGGATGGCAAAAAGGATCAATTGGTTTTGCAGCAGCCTAGAAATCAAGAAGAAAATAATGAGGGATTTTATATGTTTATGTATATTTATATTCCTATTATTCTTATGTTTCTTCATGTATTTATTGATAGTGAAATTTTAGATGGAGAATGAATCGATCCAAGATGTACAAATTTCAAAAGAAGGTGCTTAGAGTACCCAAGCTGAAGGTACTTTATCTATTCAAGGGGCTTTAACTTTTTGGATAGTTCAATCATAACAAAAAATCATACATATTGCTTCCAAGTTATATATATATAACATATAATAGCTTAGTTTAATGTCTCATTTTCTTTCCTAATAAATTCCTTTTTGTAGAGGCAACGTACTAGGCAAGTTTTTGATGACTTAGTAGTTGTATGACAACAAGTCCAAAATAGGTTCAACAACAATCCCAACAGCAAACTTAGCAACAAAGTACAAGAAATGATAAAGGAATGAACAAGAAGTAAGTCTTAATTATTAAAGGCTTGAATATTTCCCTTTCTTTCTTATTGTATGATGTTAATCCTTTTTGTGTTGTAGATGTCTATGGAGTAGAGGAACTTTATCCAAGAGATGGATAGAGATAATGTAGGTGTTACTTCTAAACAAACTTCCTTCCTTTCATCTCCCATTCCTCCATTTAGATCATTTGGCATGCCTTATTTTTCTATGAAACCTATAAGAGGTTCTTTTCCATAGGTAGTGTCTATACTAGCTCTTGATTTTGTTTCAATGGTTTCTTGTTTATCTATCTTGAGTTCTCCTTATTCGATGGGACAGATAGTGGTGGCTACCAAAGAAGAACTCATGCTTCTTTGGTGTCTTGGTTAGTGAATTTTCACTAAAAAACCATATTCTATTCATGAGAATGTCTACCATTTACAAGAGTCTCATTCATGCAACTTCAAGGCAAATTATGATTTGGTACAGGCTAGAGTTCCATCGTCTTTACACCTAATTCCCAAGGATCCTTTAGAATTTTTCAAATATCTAGAGAAACTCTTAGAAGAATTAGAGAGTGCTACTTGGTTTGCCATTTGAAGACTCATGAGTGGTTTCTTTAAATTTATAACAATCAACTTTAGGTAAATAGTTCTTAATTTTTTCTCTTTCCTTTTTTTTTCTTTTTATTCATAACTCATAATTTTAGTCTTGTTTGTGGAGAAAAAAGAGAAGAAATGATAAAATGACATGGATGATCAATTAATTTAGGTAGAGATGTTGAAGAACCAACTCAAAAGAAAGGAGGAATTAGTGGTTGTAGCAAGGAGTTCCACCAAGTACATCAAGCAATTTTGTGACGAGTTGGCAGGATGCAAGATAGTGCTTAGCAGAAAGGATGCCACTAATGAAAAATGAGAAGCACAACTAAATATAGTGACAAATCGCCTTCACTTTTTCAATCAAAATAAGTGATGAATGTTGTTTTTTGTATTCCTTCTATTTCACATCTTTCCTGTTGTGACTAAAAACATCAATTTTTTAATGAAAACCAAGGTTCCTTAGTGTAAGTAGTTTTCCAACACTAAATCCCTAACGCCTCTACTATAAAAATGGAATTCAAGGTAGCTTGGTCAGTTCGGTAGATCAACTTGGGATTTATGAAATGAAAAACGTGGAAGTATGAATAGATCTAAATAATGCACAAATAATAAATTTATTTTAAAAGAAAAACCTCAAAACTTAAAACTTTGTTGAGAAAAGAATAAAGAATAAATTAGAGAAATGTGTACAAATGGTGCTTGGATGAGAAAAAAGGGGGTTGACTTGTGTAAGAGTTCAAAGCCTATTGAAGCCAAGGTGATTTGCTCCACAATTCAAGTTCTAAGCCAATCTTGATGTTATCAAACCTTTCTCTACTATTTCAAGCTTTGATCTGTCAATTGGGTCACTATTGGGGTAGGGAGGTGAGAAAGGTGGAATATTTGGATGCCAAGTTGCTCCACGTTGGGTTGGAATCCTAGAAGTGTAGTCTTAAAACCAAAAATTCATCAAATCTCAAGGCCTTATTACTTCCATGCTTAGGTTCAAGAGAATGAAAGTATGGGAATTTGTAAGAGCTCTTGAGTGCCTAAAAATGCCCCAAGTATGGAATTATGTGTATGCAAATTACTTGAGAATTTCTTTAAAAAAAATGCTTAACTTGCTAAAAAATCCTAAAACTATGTAAGTGTTGAATCTTGTCAAAAAATGATGAACTTTGTTGAAACTTTTTGGAAAAAAAATTTTCCTACATGCCCAAAAGTTGCTAAACCATCCAAAAATTCTTGGAACCTCTTAATGGTATTGGAGGCTATCTTTTATATAGTCTTTGGGCCATGAATGGGACTACAAATTGGCTATGAATTGTCTTCAAATTGGCTTGGAATCAACTACAAATTTTGCTAAAAATGGCTATAATTTTTTTGCAAAATGGCTGCAAATTTAGGTGATATGGGTGCCCAAATTTGGGGGGTTACTATACATAGTAAGTGCTTCTCCCCATGGCCATTCTATTTACTATAAATAGTAAATAGGGCACAGCTTTCATGCTATAGATGAATCTTCTATGTTGAGCTCTCCACGATGCTTGTTGAAGTGGTTGGTCAATGTTGAAGTGCATGAATTGATAAATTTTGCTTCTTGTGGCTTCCACACTAGGGGATTGAATTTTTCACTCTAGGATGGAAACTTTCCAGGCTGGGGGAAAACTTTCCAAGCTAGGGGGATAATTTCTAGGCTAGGAGGAAACTTTCCATGTTGGGGAAAATGTTTTCATGCTAGGGCAAAACTTTCTAGGTTGGGGAAAAGTTTCTAGATTTGGGGGAAAATATTTAGGCTAAGGGGGAAAAGTTTCCAAGTTGTGCATTTGGTCTTCACATTGAAGGAGAGAAATTTTTCAAACCCCTCATCCTTCCATGCTAGGGGTAGATGAGATTTACCCCCCTATAGGTGCTTCCAATGTAGAAAAATGCATACCCTCCATAAAACGTGTCAAATTACCTTTTTTGGCATTCCAAAAGGCATTTTTGATCCCCCAAAGCCCAAATATAGATACTAGGTGACTTTTTTCACTTGGGGAATGAGGCTTTGACCACTTACGAGGAATCTTTTAGCCCCAAAAGTATAAAGCATGTGACATTGCCCATTGTGGATTACAATTTTCACATTTACCATGAAATTTTGCCTTAGGGTGCATGGGGTGAAAGCTACATGATGAAGATTGATTATAACATGCAAAATTTTGTGATGTTTCATTTCCCATTCTTGTACTCTTCTTATTCCCTTTTTGCTACTTCTTCCCTTACCTATATTTTGCTTGGATGTAATTTTGTTACATAATAATAACAATAATATTTTTTCTTCCAATTGGCATTTATGTACTTTCGTTTTACAATAATAAAAAAATAATATTTTTCTTCCACTTTGGCTCATGAATTGTGATTTTCTTTGATACCAAATATAAGATCCTATTCTTGGATGATGTAAAAACATGATAGCTTAATTTATCACATTCATTGTTTTCTTAAATCATATAATGAAAATATCATAAAATAATTAATAAATTAATTAACTAGTAAATAAATAATTAGTACTATGAAATAGAAAATAAAAATAGAAAAATTTTATTAATAAGAAAGAGTATTGTAATGCCCTCTAGGTTATCCTCCCATGCCACCTAAGCCTTATAGGCAATCTAGCACTACCACTACGGTTAGGCTATCCAACTAAAGGGGTGATTAGTCCCTTCTTGTCCCACTTCACTCAGCTCCCATCACTTGCCTTTTCAGGCTCTATGGCTCCATGTCATCACGACCTCTAGACTTGGCCTTACATGGCATAGGTCAAATCCATTCTCAAGGGATACATGGATAATTATACTTACTCATAATGAGGTGCCTCTTAATTTGAAGGCTAATTACATTGTTACAATTTTATTCCAATTTGAATAAGGGATGGGATGTTACATAAACTAGATAGAAGGGGTGATCTTATTATCCTTCTGGTCTTTACTCCACTACTAGTTCCAAATAAAAAAACCTTTTTTTATTTCTCTTTTGATGAGTAATTAGTCTTATAATCAAGAATTTCTTTAGAACCTTTGAAATCTTTCAAACTATTAGTTTGTTTGGTCATGAACTAAAAATAGTATCTAATTTCTTAAGCCCTTCTAGCAACAAAAAGCATAGTTGATATGCTAGAACTATCAAGCTTACGAACATAAAGGATAAATTTTCAGCCCTCCTTGTAGTGCCAAAAGAACTATTGGCAACCATTTGGGATTGGACCAACAACATTGGGTGCCTTTGATTTCACTATCTTGGGAAGTCATCGGATTGAAGGTGTTCTTCAAACAAGATTTAGGTGCTTGTTGATTTCTAGCAACACCAAGGCCCAGATACCTCCAAATAAACTTACTAGTTATAAAATGAACTAATCGTGAGTATGTGTTTACTGTTGCAAATGTTGAAATTATCACCTTATGTATGAAATTGTAATTGGCTATCACAAAAGAGATTCAACTATCTTTGCCAAATATTATGAGTTGTTGGAGATTTCTATTTTGTTCAATCACTTAGTCTATACAACCCCTATAGTATGATACTTGTAACATATAAAATTTTGCAAAGAAATTTGAGCATAATTGTGCCAATCTACTTCTAATTCCCCATAGAGAGAAAGTTCCACAAGAAAAATAGAAATAGAGCAAGATTCAAAGAACTTTGAAAGAGAAAAGAAAAGAAAGTAGATTTGTGTGAAATCTCGAATATTTAAGTAAGATAAATTGACATGAGAAAACACTTCACAATAAAGTTTTTCTAATTCAATAACTATAAATTGTCCAAACCCTCTGAGCTCAACAAGAAATTTTATAAAGGATAATCTTGTTATACTACCAAAAATTGCTACATAAATGACAAAGTACAAGTCTCTATTTTGTCTAGTAAATAGTTGTCAAAGATTGCATTCAATAGAGCCTTCAAAAATTTGATAATTTTAGGATTATGATACCAAGGAAATACACTTTAAAATAATGAAGCTATTTCATTTGTCTTAAAATACCAAATATTTTCCTATATTTTCTATGCTCAAAATAGGCAATTTCGTTAAGACATTACTATTAAGTTGCTCTTGAGGCTTTTCAACAACATAAGCTCTTCAATGGAAAATCTTAATAGGAGCCTAATGTTGTGCAAAAAATAGAGCTATAAAAACAATCCAAGAAAAATTTCTAAATTAAATGCCAAGAAAAATACTATCTAAAGTATAAGCTAACTAACTAAAACAAAATGTGAAGAAATGAATTCACAAGATTAAAAAAAAGTAGCTAAATTGATGCCTTTAACAAGCCATGCTTTACAATCTTCAAGCTTGTTTCTTCCAATCTTCAACATTCCCTCTCCACCCCTCTTCTACCTTTGAAGGTAATTTTATAGTGACCTTAAGGTAGTTACAAGAATGATGAGAATTTAAGGGCATTACAAATATCTAGGGAATTTATTCCTAACGTCCTTAAGAAGTTATAACTTCTAAGAGAAAAATAAGCTATAATTGGCAAGTTCCTTCTTATTAATTAAAATCTTACAAATATAAAGGAGATCTATTTATAACCTTCATGGTAGATTATAACTCCCATTGAAAATTTTAAATTCGAAAAAGTAAAGTTTTATGATAATAATTTCTCCCACTTTGGAACCGTAAACCTCCTTTTTTAAAAAACAAGTTTGTAATCTAAATAAACCTTATTTCTTTGTTTATTATAATTCACCTTTATTTTAGAATTAAATAATTATGAAATTCATATAACCTTAATATATGTGGTTGATTTTTTACGTGCCTTGCATCGATGCTTATCTCTATGCCCACCATGCTTGTTGTTGTGTCACCTCCATTGCATGTGTTCCTTGTGTGTCTTGCATTTCTTGCTTCCAAATCCTACTACTAGCCTCATGCATGGCACCTAGTACCACCTAGTACTACTTAGTAACTATTGCCTCCATCATAGAGAAGAAATCACAGATTCAAACCCTATTCTAGTTTCGTGGTGTCAATGTTGTATAGACACATGATTCCCTATAGAGTGGAACTTGCACATGGGTAGTAGGAGAGGAGCTACCTTCCAAGTCTTTGGCACTACCATTGAAAAATGTTGTGATAGATACCCTATGTTTAGGGTTATTAGACATGCAATTTTCAAGATTTGGTAGCCACTTCCTTAGGGATTTTTATTTTAAAATGTTAGATTATTAATGCTTGTAGGTTTGGCATGATTTGTATAGATATGATCCTTTGCATAGTTGGTGGGCTAATTAGTTATCTAACCATCACTTCCACTTACAAGAAATGATTACTTAAAATAATCTAAATTTAATTTTTAAACTAATACTTTGAATTAAATATATTTAAACTAGTACTCTAATGTATACATGTGTTTATAATACTATACAAACTCATCTAAGTGATGCCTTTCAAGCTCAAGAATGCTGGAACAATCTACCAGCAAGCCATGACTTACATTTTTAGTGATTACATCCTAGAGACATTAAACAACTACGTGGATGATATTGTAGTCAAGTACAAGGAGGCAACTAATCACCCATGTGATCTAGGGGTAGTCCTCAAGTGCTGCCAAATGCACGAATTGCACCTCAATCCTAAGAAGTGCATCTTCAGAGTGAAAATCGGACGCATGTTAGGGTTCATACTATCGGAGGCCAGAATACAGGTCAACCCTGACAAAGTCAAGGCCATCGTCAACCTAGCGCCTCCCACAAACCTTAAGGAACTATGTGGTTTACAAGGAAGAGTGTAATTCATTTGAAGGTTTATCGCAAGGTTGACCAACAAGTTACACCCCATGCAACATCTTCTGACGAAGGGGGTTAATTTTGAATGGAAAACCTAGTGTCAACAAGCCTTTGAAGACCTGAAGAAGGAACTCTCACACCTCTTGATTGTGCATCCACCACAAAGAGATGAACCCTTCTTTATCTACCTCACCACCTCCGACACATCTATCATAGCACTACTATGTCATAGATGAGACGATGGTTCTAAGATACCAGTGTACTACCTAAGTCATGTGCTAATAGCGCATGAGGAAAACTACAACGAAGTGGAGAGGAATTGCCTGGCTTTAGTGTTGGCACTAAAAAAGTGGTGACATTACCTATTCTGTAGTACAACCAACATCATTTGCAAAAGCAACATACTCTAGGCTATCACTAACAACCTATACGAAAGTAGTAGGATGGCCCAATGGAAAGCAACAACCGTAGAGTTCAATTTACGCTATGAAGGTTAATCATCGACAAAGGGTCAAGCCATAGCAAACCAACTCACGGTTTTGCCAATCGACGACCACGCGACCATAGACCTTGAATTCCCAGATGAATACATTAGCAATGTCAACATCATCCCATTGTATTTCGAAGCCACCTTACATTTTGATGGTGCCTCAACCACGCGAGGAGGTAGCACCACTACCATAATCATGTTCCTTTCTGTGGGAATGCACCCATCCTCTTATCAATTTATGTTCCCTTGCATCAAAAATGTGGTAGAATACGAGGGGCTACTCAAAGGCCTCTTAACTGCCCAAGCACTGTGCATACAACACCTAGCAGTCTGGAAAGATTCACAACTAGCCGTAAATCAAATCACTGAGATCTATGCCTGTAAAGCTACGCATCTACAACCCTACTGTGACCTAGCGAAAACCCTGCTTAAACAATTTGCAACCACAGATGTGCAACACGTGCCACGAAACAAAAACACCATGGTAGATGCCTTAGCTACCCTAGCATTAAACATTCCATCACATTCCCTGGCAAATCTACCAACCTCGATCATAGAATGTGCAGAGCCTATCACTTAGGTGGAACACGTGACGTCTGTCAGTGTTGTGGATACCCAAGAATGGTATGCCAATGTGAAAACTTATCTACAACATGGTGAGCCCCCTAAAGGATTAACATCTACCCAGAGAGATGCAATCCGTAAGAATGCCCAGTAATACGTGCTCATGGGAAATGATGCCCTGTGCCGACGCTCCTACAACGGGATATTCCTAGCATGCGTCGGTGGCGAGCAAGCACAAAAGGTAGTTAATGAAGTTCATGAGGGATTATGAGGTGGGCACATAGCACCCAGGGCTATGGCTACCAAAATTAGACACCTAGGGTACTACTGGCCCCACATGGAATGTGACTTCCTGTCGAAAGTCAAGACATGCGATACGTGCCAGAGATACGCAAACCTCATCCACATAGCGCCTACAGACCTACACCCAACACAAATCACGTGGCCCTTCAATGATGTGGATTAGACCTCATAGGGCCTATCATGCCTAAGTCCTCCATAGGGCATATCTTTATTATCACCACTACTGAGTATTTTACTAAGTGAATGGAAGCTATTCCCCTAAGGAAGACAACATCGCAGCAAATCTGCCATTTTATCCTAGATAATATCGTAACAAGGTGTGGGCTTCCAATGACTATTGTGAACAAAAATGGGCCACAGTTCAGCAGTATAGAAACTTGAACCTTCTATAGCAATCTAGACATTAAACAATCATTTTCTTCCCCTTATTATCCATAGGTGAACGGGTAGGCAGAGGCTACAAATAAGTCCATCATCAACTTGTTGAAGTGGATGCTCAACAATAGCAAAAGGTGGTGGCATGAGCAAATCCTCTATGTCCTCTAAGCCTCCTAAACGACGTGCAAAAATTCAACAAGTAAGACCCCTTATAGTCTTGTTTATGGATCTAAAGCTATATTACCTCTCAAGTTGTAGGTACCCTCACTCTGAATGATCCTCGCGGATGTCATGAGCGAAGCCCAGAACAATGCATCATGAACCATTGACCTCGACTCAGTGGAGAAGGAATATGCATAGACACTAAAATTCATCGAGTACTACCAAAGTAAGCAACAGCAAAAGCACCATGCAGACCTGCACCGACGACTAGTGCAAAACGAAGACCTCGTCCTCAAGTCCGTTTGTGAGCATGTGAACGAATTCTCAGCCAACTGGAAAGGTCCTTACATGATCACTAAAGCCTTTGGGAATGTAGCCTTCAAGCTGGTGGACATGAATGGCAACGAGCTCGCCAACCCGATGAATCACTCGTATCTCAAGCTGTACTACGTCTGAAGCGCAACGGCAACTACAACGGCAACTGTCCACTACGACGATAAACTGGTAATCACATCAAATAGCATCCATAATGATGATAAACTAGTGGCATCAAGCATCACCCACTATAGCATAAAACTGGCAGCAACCATCTGCTACGACGTAAAATTGATACTGCTAGTCCACTATGACTATAAACTGGCACGACACGTCCGCTACGATGATAAACTGGCATGTATGATTTGCTCGGATCTTAAACCAGCATAGTGATTTGCTGGGACCTTAAACCAGCACACAGTCTACCAAGACCTTAAACTGGGTTTGCGTCACATCCCCAACGTGCACCAGCACCATATACACATCGAACAAGTGGGCGCGATGCTAATGTGTGGGTGGAATGTCACAGCTCTAGGACACAATTCACAACACATCAAGAATGCGTTCTAGAACATATGCGACACTGCCATGGCCCAATTCCCTGATGGTGGTTCTCAGGCTAGCTCCTGCATCTGGAGTTGCAGCAGTATTATGGCCCAGTCGTAATATTGCTACTCCAGCTCCCTGCCGACGCCTGGGCTTGCATGGTGTCAACTATATGGTAGCTGATCCCATGGCTAAACTAGGAATGCAAGCCCCTAGCAGGGATTCCATAGAATACATACCTGCAACAACACCCGATGCCCTCGAGGCCAGCTCCTCCACGCCGGTGCTACCAAGGCCACTGTTGGCCTTCCTACTTGGGACATCGCACACTAGTGGTGGTGCCCAAGAGTTACAACAATGCTAGTAGCTAGCAAGACCTTGACATCGCAGACAAATCTTGCAATAGCAGCAAATGCTACAATGTCGTAAAGTAAGTGCCTTGACTAGCTTGGCTACTACAGAGTGTAAACTCCCATGGTGCGCATAACAAAGCTCACCGCCTGGGGAACACGCTGCCAGTTGCATGGCATGCGTAACACAACTTGTCGCATGAAACACACTTGTAGGCAGGTCATAACCCTTCATGGTTGTAATGCAACTCATCCTATGAAGGAAGCACCTGTCCTACGAGAGGTTGAAGAAGAGTGCCAGCCAAAGATGAAAATGCAAAGGAGTCCCTCAGAGCATTCTGATGAGGGACTCTACTAAACATCATCTTTGCTCTCTTCCTTAACCTCTGCAAAACCAATGCAACACTCTCAAGTGCAGCCAAGCGATGTCTCAACACTCACCAAGCAACAACCTCATCATTTCTCCTGCTACGGTGTTTCGTATTCTTTGTCGATGTCTATCGAGCCTATTCTCCAAACATCAATAAAGAGGGGCAATGAAACACCTCAAAAAATGTGAGGTCATTCTTGAAATACCTTAAAAAATGTGAGGTCATTTTGGCTTCACCAGGCCTTACAATCTACACAAGCACTATGGAAATTCATTAGGAGGCGAATGCTCTAATTCTAGGCCAGCCAGTTCAACAAATTTTCTACTTTAGGTGTAGATAGGCTCTACAGCTCATCCTACCTATCCGCCTAAGTAGCCTGCCCAATCGACAGCTTGCTCAAAAATGGCATGGAGTTGATAGTAGCATTCTAGATGCACAAGGAACATTTTGGCAAGTTTTCTAAGTCACGAAGTCTGCTACGCTATGTTATGCCTCGCTATGTAGTGTTGCAAGCTTCGGAAGATAGTTGCAGAATGAAGTGCCATGCTATGTTACGCCACATAACGTAGCGAAGCATGGTAGTAGCTTCACCACCAGTTCCTCACGCCCAATTTCAAGCCCTTCAACAATGTCCCATTCTGTCAGGAAGCGGTGGACCATGTCTGCTACTATGCTACACTGAGCTACAAGGAGCAACGAGGTGTAGCAATCCTGTGGAAGAGACAAAAGGCAAATCAAATAGTGGAATCAGCAAGTCAAGTCTCATGGAAGAAAAGTTCACAAATCGACAAAGTTTTCATGAAGGCCAGTTGCTATGCTACGTAGCGTAGCACAACATAGCAAACATGTGACACACATGTAGCAAAACGCATGACAAGGTGTTATGCTATGCATGCTATGCTACAAAGCACAGCATGGCATGCGGGTGGTTGTGTGACATCAATGCACTTCACCTAATTGGAGCGTTAGAACATGTCTCCAGACGCTGACTGTGTAATTACGGTGTAGAAGGCTCGTAGTTATGGCATGATAGGTTCGCATTACAATGGTCTTGCAGGTCCAACGGTCATATGTGGCACATGTGGCGCTAGCAAGTCAACATGGGCCCAAGGCACATGGCATTCAAACCGTCCCTTTCGCATGCCCTTGACCCTATAAATACCCTGATGAGCAGTGCTCAAAGGGTTTGACTATCTCTGGCTATTGGGAATTTTTGAACCAAACAGCATTCAAAAGGCAAGGAATTCTCCCTGATTCCTTGACTTTGCATTTCCTTGGCATTCTCTCTAGCATTCAAGTTCTTTTTCATGCACGTTGCAACACCCAGCATTGTAAGCTCCCTGTTTGACACTCTGAACTGTGAGCATTCCCAGTTAACATTCCATTACATTCTCCATTTCTACAACCTTGGTAGAATCCATACATTGTTAGTGCCTAAGTCCGCGCCCAAGCACACAACCCACTCTGCTCCACGCGTTCTGGTTACTCTCAGGATCTTTTCACTTCATCGCGCTGTGCAACCGACTATATCCACCTCAACAGAGAAAACTTGTAACTTTAGAGCAGTGCATTTTCTAACTGCACTTTACCTTATTTCCTGCTTGTTGTCACATTTAGCATTAATTTCTTTTTTTTCTTGATTTACTTTCGAGTATTGCTTCACATTTCCATTTCTGTTTCCATATTATATGTTGCAAAAGGCTATATAGACATCGATTAAGTCCCTGTCTGATCGACCAAACTGTTTAGGGTGCCCCGTATCTGCACACACTCCTAGCATAGCCCTCCCTCGAGTACGGGGTCAAAATTGTCACACCCACTGACCCCTCGGTATTTTCTAGCTGTTGACATTTTCAGTCGTTACACTATGTTCAACACTCGTGCATTTATAGCCATATTACATCCTTCCACCATGCTTCACTATCAATTCCATCAAGTGTAACACATCTCATTTGATGGGAAAGCCAAATCAAAATCACCTTTGGTAATGAAACCTAATGAAGGTTTCATCCAAAAAAAAGGAGAAGCAAATGACTAAGAAGTTGAGTAGCCAATGAAGCCTAAAAAATAAAACAATGACTCCAAACATGCAAAGGAAGGAGCCTAATGGCCAAAGAAGCTTTGGAGTGAGGTGCTAGTTTCTCAAATGCATTGGAAAGTGACCAACATTTCAAAGGGTGAAGTACCAAAACCACATTGACCAAGAAAAGTGTCATTGCCATGAATGTACCCATAATGTCAACATTTGGAACTCATTGTTAACCCTCATGACCATCAACTTGTAGCCCAAATACTACCTATACTATCTACTACCTCATCATAATCTTATTCCATCATCACAAGTACTCTTTGGCATGGTTCAAATATATTGAGTCAAGCATGGAGAGGGAACGTTTGTGATGATCCCATGATGGTATTTTTTTATTCTTTGTTGATGTCTATTAGGTTAATCTTCCAAACATCAACAAAGAGGAGCAAATGAAACACCACCAAAAATTCATGTTGCCAATTTATAAACTTCATTTCCCAAATTAAGGTAAGAATTCATTGTAAATGTAAGATTTGTAGTCCATGAGCTACAATCTTGCATACCTTATCTTTATGTGATGAAAAAATGCCTCATAAGTTGCTATTTCCTGACTTCCCAAGTGTAAAAATGTATCTCATGTCTATATTTGGGCTTGAGAAGGCTGGAAATGCCTTACGAATGGTCAAAATTAGCATTTTCATGTGCTTTCATAAGGCTATAGCCTCAACTACGTTGGAACTATCTACCTCTGGGTGTAGATGGAATAGGTGGGATTTTCCATTTCCAACCTAGCATAGTCACCACCAAAACCCAACATAGATGCAACATTGAAACTATTGGGGTTTTCCATTTTGGAATTTGTAGCATTTTCCATTTTGGAATTGATGACATATTCCATTTCCATTTACAATTCCATTTTTCCAATAGTGGCTAGCATAGTTACCCCAAGTTTTTAGTAGTTGCAGCATGGCCAATGGAACAAAAAACATTTTCCAATGATAGAATAATCGCATTTTTTAGCATTAGAGT
Organism: Gnetum montanum; assembly: GCA_015680685.1. Classification (NCBI taxonomy): domain Eukaryota; kingdom Viridiplantae; phylum Streptophyta; class Gnetopsida; order Gnetales; family Gnetaceae; genus Gnetum; species Gnetum montanum. The sequence goes on from MNCI01037971.1 coordinate 161,325, forward strand.
AGCTAGCATTTTCTAGTAATTGAATTTCCAATATTCCCCAAGAAACAAAATAGAATGCATTTCTCAATGTTGGAATATGCAACATTTTCCAACATCAGAATAATGAAATATGTAACATTTTCCAAACCTTGGAATTAATTGCATGTTCTAACAACTTCAATGTAGTTAGAATGGTTAGCATAGCAAGGATGGTGATAGCATAGTTAGAAAATTTCATTCACTATTTATTTTAAACATAGAACACATACCTACAAACTCTAATGGACTTCAAACTCCCTCAAGCAACATCTTGTGCTTTGAGCACAAAATTTGTACTTCTTGAACCTGCAACTTTATATTCCATTGCAATAAAGTAGTACTTCATTATTGTATAGATTTGATTTTACGTTTTCATTTTTATCTTTTCCATTCTAGATCTACAATTCCATTTTTTTTTTACATTCTTGTTTATGTTTCCATTTTCTTGCCATTTTACACTTATGTAAGACCTTGGGTGATGGGCCAAACCATCCATGGCATCTCTAATCTAGTTTTTGGAGGTTAATGAGTCATAGTTTGGTTGGCTATGTCAACAAGTCCTTGTTGACTAAGCCTCATTAATGAGGCCTAGTTAACATATCATATCATGCGTCAACAAGGTCCTATCAATGTAGTTTTGGTATTCAGCTATAAATACATGCCTACCTGCTGCATTTATGACATAAGAGATTGTAGTTGCAGTGATGCTCTTGTAATTTTTCCATTTGAAAGTTAGAATTTTTCCCCCAAGTGCCCACAGCAGGAGTCATTGAGTGTACAGATCTTTATTCAAGCATTGTTGTACCTAAGCACAACAGTGTGTGCAGTAATAGAGACAAGCTTTCTAATAAACCTTGCTACACTTTGGATACATTACCTACTTTCATTTATGAATTTAATGTTTTCAATAATTTATTCAATTTTGTAATTATTTATTAATTCTTTCTAGTAATTAAGTTAATGAGGCAATTATGCAAGATAAATTATACACATAAGTATAACCGCTTCGAGCATAACACATATTTGCTTGGTAATCCTAGTAGTGTTATTGCTTGGTATGCCTAATAGCATAGTGCTTGGTTGCCTAGCAGTGGATAGGTGGGTGTAGGACATGTAGAGAGAGTGGGATTGGCTGCTTATGTTAGGATTAATTTGACATTAGTTGATTAGTTAAATTAAATTAGTTAATCCAACCACTTTATTTCTCTCTAACTACCAAAACCATAAAAATACAAAATAATAAAAATTAGATGCTTCAATTACACTTAACCATACCATTGTACATCAAAAGTGTAATTGAGAATACAATGATTAACATTAAGGCAAAGATTCACTTCCTAGAGGACTAGTGCACTAGAAATGATAAAGTCCATGGAATTTGACCACCCAATAAACTCTATGGTTTTCCTTATTCTGGGAATTTGAGGTCCCTTCCATTAAAGAAATTTTTAATCAATTGGTGACCTTGGTAGTTCTAGAATTAGGAAGGGTTCAAAGGTTTGTAAAGGGTGTGACTTCAAGGGGACTCAATACTCTTTGTACTCTTCTACTTGCTTGAGTGCTTGAGTGTTTTTCATGAACTTCTTACCATTCCATACCATCCACTAATAGGAAGTCAAATAAAGTCTTTGCATGGTGTGGTTCCCATCCAAAAAAAAAATGATGGAAATTCAAAGCACACCCCTTAGACATAAATAAGTCCTTGCATTTTGTTGTTTCCATTTTTGAAAAAAAATAAAGGGAATTCAAAGCACATTCCTTGGACAAATAAACAGGCTAAAAGCACTAATTATAGGACTAGAATAACATACACCTATGCTTGAAGGATCCCTCTAACTAGGGCCATTTCTTTCACTTTCTACCTCTCTTTTTCTCTCTTTGTGGAATGGTGGTTATCTTATGGGAGCACTCTTGCATCTTGAGTGAGTGGATCAGTCTTAGAGTGGTGATGCGAAGTCACTGAAAGTGGTTGGTTTTGGTCTAGACTAAGGATGGATCTTCTCAAGTCATTTTAAACACAACTTCCACAATAGAATTCTTATAACCTTAATTTGGAACTCCATTCCACCTTCTCTATCATCCATCCATGCTACGATAACTTACCTCATTGTTGTGTTCTATGTTATGCTCTATGTTATGGTCTGATGTGTTGGAATTATTGGGTAGATTCTTTCTGGTTGGTACTTAACTTGTTATGCCATTAAATTGACTATCATGCCCATGGACTCCTTAGTTAAGGTTATGCAAGGGCAAAAAGGCATGAGCCTACTATGGGGAGGGCCTACTTGCATAGCTTGTGTTTTGGTTAGTTAATATCCCTTACCTTTGACATTGCTACAATCCTATCTTTCGCATATTCCATCGAGTATTCCACTCAATGCTCTTTAACCTTTTATCTCATTCATCCTTCAAATTAAGTTTTCTCCATTTCTCTAAATTTATGAACTTCAACACTTTCTTCTCACATTTTCATATTTTTCTTGACCTTTTGAGCTTTCATTTGACCCTAATTTCATTAAAAAACTCTTTGTATTTTGCATGTTTGACCAGAGTCAATAGTTATCAATGGTGATTAACAGCTACATTGACAATGCCTCATCGATGTAGCTAACCATGTTGATGAGGCCCTGTTGATGAGGCCTCATTGATGTAATACAAAAACCCTATATATGCTGCCAAACACTTTGCAATTTTTCATCATTTGCTCATAACACACAGGGAGGTTTTGCAATTTTTTCAGAGCCCAAAACCTTCTAGAGCTCATATCTTCCCAACTGTTTGTCTAGATCACTCCAATTTTTGACCCTGCACATACCAAAGGTAAGATATTTATCAAGGGGGCTATAAGACTTAAGGCTTTTGAAAATTTTGGAAAATTTTTCTGACTCCCCCAAAGGGTTAATAATGTTAATAACATATAAACATCAATTTTCTTGATCATTAACCATTTCAACAACCTCCAGGGTGATTTATTAATGATAATACATAAATACATAATAATTGAAATAATCAAATTAATCATGATAACAAGTTAGCAAAGTGAAACTATCCTTAATAGATAAAGACATCCTAATTGCTTTAAGGTTACATAATGATTACTAATCCATGGTCTCATTGTAATTATAGATGACACCAAAACAAAAGCTCATGTAGGAAGGAGAATCCTCTCAATCATGAGAGAAGTGGCCTAGAGTTGGGAGGGGCAAACAACAATAAGACCAAGAACTATCAAAAGTAACCCATGCAATGGGACCTCTTCATGAGGAGCCCAAAGTGGAGTCTCTTTGATAGATTCCAAAAGATTGAACAATCATAGCAAGGAGAAGTGCTTGGACTTACACTAAGGCTTGAGGTTACTTTGACTCAAGCATGTCTTGACATCATTAGGTCCCAAGAGAGCCAACGATCAGTTCTTCAAGAGATCAACTTTGGGCCATTCGTTGAGAAAGCTCTAGTGGATGTTAAGACTCAACTACAAACCTCTTCCATGTTTCTAGTAATAACATCTAGTGGGGAATGATACATGGGAGAGACATATCTCTTATAGAGTAATAAAAGGTCAGGGTCTATTGTCAAAATCAAGGACATTCAAGTATTCTACATGGCAAAATCTATCACATAGGCACTTGGGTTTCCTGACATTGGAACACAACTAGCAAAACTATCCATGAACAGTAATCGTAAGGCCAAGAGAAAGTGGAGCTAGTGATGCTTTGGGGTTGATTATGAGTATGGTGCACTCACACTAGGAGAGCAAATTTACTAAAAAATTTCAGCCTATCACCTCAATCCAATGGTGAGGCCAAGTAAGGTGACCACCTTCTCTGCTTGAGCATGCACTACTCTAAGTAGAAAATTTTTTATCAACCTTTCATAGATCAAGAAATTATTCAAGGAAAATGTATGTGGAAGGAAGACCTTGCCCTTTCTGTGCTTCATACAAGAGCTCTACAAAAGAGCAAGCATTGCTCACTATTTAACGATACCTTTAGGCATGCTCCTTTGGACTTATGATCTAAAATCATGAAAGATAAAATGCTAGTAACAACACAAGAAGTGAAATAGTTGCCACCACCACCCACTTAGGAAAAAATCCTAGAGCATCTCTACACAAAATCCTAGAGCATCTCTTGAGTGACTAAGAGCAACGAGCAGGAACAAGTGGAGTAGATCCATCTATGTACTAACTAGCAATGAGTTACCTTAATGAGGTCACCTAAATAGTTAATTAGATGGAGAGGGGTGGTCCAATTTTCTTTTCCTAACGAATGCAGTTGCCTATGAAGTTGGATTCCAATGCTCATGAGGTGATGATGTCTTTATCACAACATCATTTATTCCTTAAAATATCTGGGAATGTTACCACCTTCTCAGTGCATTTGGAGGAAGGAAAATGGGCAACTATCTTAGTGATGTAGCATCAAGGGCAAGAGACAACAACTAAAGTGGTTGCTGACTATGTCGTTGAAGCATTGAATGTACCCATAGCATCTGTACTAGATGTGTCTACACTTCAAGATGTGTATATGTTTGTAGGCATGATCAGCAGAAATCTAAACGTATCCTAGCATGAAGAATTTCTAGAATGATTGGTGGGAATTGGGCAACCAATTTTGGATATCTTTGATTTTTTGAAAGACATCACTATAACCTAGTTAGAGTTACCAAATGTAAGGGGAAAATGCATTATTTTGGAGGGGCAACTCAAAATAGCTCAAGAATGAAATCAACACTTGGCCATAGAGGTTGTGGAACCATGTGCCCAACTTGTAGATCCTACAATCCTCAGCCTAGCAACAACAAGAGATGAAGCTTTCAAATAGCTTCAAGAATGATTCTAGAAGGCTGATAAGGAGGTAGTTATGGCCATATTCAACTAGTTCATGGTAGAAGCAAAAACGTATGCAATTTAGAAGGACTTGATATAGATGTGCTAGGAGAAGAAGAACCTAACTACATAGAATTATCACCTACAAAATGTTAATGCTCAAAAGGACAAAATGTAAGAATTTATTATCAATAGCAAAAGTAGCTTGCCAAGGTGAACATAGAATTGAGGAGATTGACCACATAAAATTAAAATTTTTCAATGAAAGAAGTGTGTGCCTTGCACTAGAAGTCTACCATCAAGATCACTGTTTGGAAAAATGAGGCTCTCAAGTTTAAAAAAGTGAAAAATCACTATAGAGATGAGGTAAAGGAAGTTAATGAAAAAAACATTCAGATGGAAAAGGAAAAAAATGAATGAAGTTATTTAGCAACTCCAAGAGGAAAGAAAAATGTGGTAGCCCATCAATAATGGAATCGATGCCTATAACAAAGTAGAGATATACTTGAAGGAGTTGCAAATAGAAGAAATGATAGAGTATATGAAGTTGGCCAATCTTCGATATGAAAACTTGACGATGTTAACTATTGGATGGCCATAGTTAGAACTAGATATGTAAGTGGCTAACTCATATTTGTTATACAAGCCTAAGTTCATGCACCACAAGGACGTCAAGCAGAAGCTTGAGACTACAAATGCTAAAATCGAAGTTCTCAAAGCATAGTTCAGAGATCAATGATTAGTCACTAAGGACCTAGCCAAATGGATGAATGACTAGTAGGAACTAAAAGACAGAATTAGGGTGTTTGACATTGAATGAAAACAGTTCACTTCCTAGTTCATCAATGCAAAGGAGTTATATGCAACAATCCTATGTCCCTGGGATGTGCCCATTCCTGCCCACATCAACAAAGCTGCATGGATGATGCATGATCCTAGAAGAAATGATGAAAAAATAAAAGAATTTTTGGATGCTTTCCACCTCTTGAATGAAGTTGCAGTAGTAGCAAAACAACCATAGCNAGGATGAATCTTCATTTAGTTGTGGGGGTATGATAAGCTGTAGTTCAGTTGGCTACATTGATGTGGCCTTGTTGACTACAACTCGTTGATGCATTGTATCATTTGTTGATGAGGCCCTATCAACATAGTGTTGGTTTTCAACTATAAACATGAACCTACCTACCACATTTATGGAATAAGAGATTGTAGTTATATTGAAGCTCTTGTAGTTTTTCCATTTGAAAGTTAGAATTTTTCCCCTGAGTGCCCATAGTAGGAATCATTGAGTGTGCAGATCTTTATTCGAGCATTATTATACCTGAGCATGACAGTGTGTGCAACAATAAAGATGAGCTTTCTGATAAACCTTGTAGCACTTTGGATAGGTCAGCTATTTTTATTTATGCATTTAATGTTTTTAATAATTTATTTAATGTTGCAATTGTTTATTAATTATTTTCAGTAATTAATTTAATGAGGCAATTAGGCAAGATAAATTACATACACAAGTACGACTACTTCGAGCATAACATGTATTCACTTGGAAATCCCAATAGCATTATTTATTGGTATGCCCAATAGTGTAGCACTTCATAGCTCAGTAGTGGATACGTGGGTTCAAGATGTGTATGGAGAGTGGGATTGGATGCTTATGTTAAGATTAGTTAGACATTAGTTGATTAGTTAATCCAACCACTTTATTTCTCTTTAAGTACCAAAGCCATAAAAATACAAAATGATAAAAATTAGATGCCTCAATT
>MNCI01037972.1:0-14850 GCA_015680685.1 Gnetum montanum
ACAATGCATTAGCCACTAAATTTTATTTTTCAATTTTTTGATTTAACACAAAATTAAACTCCTATAATTATGCAACCCACTTCATGTACTTTGCAATTAACTTCTTTTGAGAATTAGAAATTGTAGTCCTTTGTGGTCCTTCATCAAAGTAAAATGCTTAGGTAACAAGTAATGCCTCCAATGTTTAATTACTTGAAGAATAGCATATAACTCCTTCTCATATATGCTGAATTTTTGCCTTGACTTATTCAGCTTTTCAAAAACGAAAGCAATAGGCCTACCTTCTTGTGAAAGTACCCTACTAATGACAAGTCCACTTTTATTCATCTCCACCTAAAAAGGATTTTGAAAATCTAGAATTGCAAGCATTGGTTCATTGGTAATTTTTCTTTCAACAAGTTAAAGCTCCTTTGGGTTTCATTATCCTACTTGAAATATTTATTTTTCTTTAACAAAGAAAACATAGGCTAAGAAATACCAGTGAAAATTGTTATGAACCTTCAATAAAAACCTACTAAACCAAGAAATGATATTATCTTCCCAACATTCTTAGGATTTGGCCAATCTCAAATTGCTCTTACCTTGGTAGCTTCCATCTGAATTTGATTTCTAAAAGTCACATGCCCCAAATATGTGATTTTTCTCTTGAAGAAATGACTTTTCTTCACATTGATCACAAAGTGTATCTCCTCTAACATAAGACAAACTATCTGCAAGTGATCCATGTGTTCTTTCTCATTAGAGCTATACACTAAAACATCTTCAAATAGGACAATGGAACACTTACCAATCAAGTCCTTCAACACATCATTCATCAACCTCATGAATGCAGTAAGTGCATTTGTGAGCCCAAATGGTAGTAGTAATTACTCAAATAATATATTTAGTGTTTTGCAAGCTAACATTCATTGAACACCAGTCCTGATTCTAATTTGATGATAACCATTCTTCAAATCAATATTACTAAAAATTTAGGCATTGGTAATGACATTAAGGATATCATCCATCCTTAGAATAGGAAACATGTACCTTAGTGTTATCTTGTTCACTACCCTAGCATGAATGCACATCCTCCAAATATTGTTGTCCTTTTTTGATATGAACATTTTTGGAACTGCATAAGGTGAAATGGATTACATTACAATGCCATTTTCAAGTAACTTCTCTACTTTCATTTATAATTTTGGCTATTGATTTAGTTTTATTTGATATGCTCTCTTGTTTGCAATGGTAGTACAAGGGATGAAATTAATATGATGTTCATTTCTCATGGGTAGTAATCATTCAATTCTTTCTTGAATACCTTAGGAAATCTCTGCTTCAAGCCTAGCATAGTTGTAGGAAGTTTGACCTACATATCATTAGGGTTAGAAGAAATTGTTGATACACTAACAAAACTAAAAATGTGTTTCATCATGTACCTTAATATACTCCCTCTCTCCTATAAGAATTAAGAAATAATTCAATGAGCTTTGCTACCTCACTTATTCAGCTATCATAGGAATCAACTCATGGATTCCATTAGGTCTAACCACATTCCATGTATTGCATGCTCCATAAAACTAAGTACTATTGTCAAAATTCTATGTACATTAGCATAATCAATTAGAAGCACATCACACTTTACAACATCATGAAAACTTCCAATTTTAAATTTCAAGGTATGTTGTTCCCTTACTTCTTAACAAAAATCTCTAGATAACCAATGCATTTTGTATGGTCTTGGATGAGGATTAGTTATGAAATCCAATTTAGCAACTACCTTAGAAGAGATAACATTTATTGGACTCCCTAATTAATCAAAATAGGAATAATTTTTCTACTAAGTAAACATCTAGCCCCAATATGAAATAACAATTTCCTATCAAGATGGTTTTCTTTATTCATATCCCTTATGAATGCACAATAATTTAATTTAGAAACTTCCTTAATCTTAGAAGCATTAGGATTAACTCTTTGAAGAGCTTGGCTTGATGTCTCTTCCACCTCCATGATTTGTACAACCTTGTCCTTGGCTATCTTGAGAGTTGGACATTCCTATTCTTTATGCTCCCATTTGCCACATTTGAAGTGTTGAATCTTAAATGATATGTTATCTTTATCCTTGCCTTTCTTGCCTTGGTTCTTCTTGGCATTTTCCTTGTCATCATCCTTCTTAATCTTCTTGTCATGGCTATCATCTTTATCTTTAGATTTGGACTTGGATCCCTTCTCTAATTTATATCCCTTTTTCTTCTCTTTGAAAGTTTATTTGCTTCTATTTCTAAATACTCTTAGTTTTTTTTTTAATTTCTTAAGTGCCACATCATAAGCCTCATCAATATTTTGTGGCTCATAGAATGACAACTCTTGTTGATATGCCATTTTGAGACCTTCTAAAAAGATTGAAGTAGGTTCATACTCCTAGTTCACTTACCTTGATGGAATATATCAAAAAATTTGGGGTAAAATTCTTTGACATCCTTGTCATTTTGCCTTAGGAATTTCAACTTCATTATAGTTTCTTGCCTTTAACAAGATATTTAAATTTCCTTCTCAAATTTTATTTCATCATATTCTAATCTCTAATGGCTTGATCATTTTTTTTTCATAATCTTGGGAATCCTTTTTTCACTAAGTAGAAGTCATACCTTCTTATTTGGATTCAACAATAGGTACCTTTAAATGATTTGGTACCTCTTCCAATTGTAACTACTTGTTAAGTGCCTTTAGCCAACTTGAAAAAGCATTGGTGCAATCTCCACCATTAAAAGTATTCAACTCAACATACATGAGTCTTCTAGCTTTATGGAACAGTTTAGTAAGTCTTGCTTCATCTTCCTCATAAAGCTTATCATGGAAAGAAGTAGACACTACTGGTGGAGCTCTTGAAACTGTTATATGAGGAATAGGATTCTCTCCCATTGGAATTCTTTATTGATGGATTTCTACACTCCCATAGCTAGATTTTCCTTCCTCATCATTCCCTCCACTTGGCTAAGAAACTTCTTTATCATAATCTAAACATAAATGTTCATCACCTCTACATGCTTGAATATGACTAGGATTGACATTTTTATCTACCTTTATTCTAATCTTATCCAATAGAGCAATCATCAGTTGAAAGGTAGAGTTCATGCCCTCCATGTCTTTATTTAGGTCTTGCATCTATTTATTCTTGGGCATCATTTGAATTTGACAAAATCCACAACCAAGTCCAAGTAACAATCAACACTAAGCTCTAATACTAATAACACTAGAGTAGGTTTATTCCAATATAATTTCATCTTTAAACTCACTAAATCTAGATATTATGAAAAGATAATTAATATGCTAGAAAACAAGTAAACTAGCTATCTTTAATTATTAAAAGAGAAGATTACAACAAGGTTCCAAAACTCACAAGCATCTAAACAATTACAACACTCAAATAGTGCTACAAAGCATGAGGATCTACAACCACACAACATTTGTTCTTAATGTAAGACATAACTAAATGAAAATCTCTTTCATAACTTGGGACTAAGATCCAAACACATAAGTACATAATAGTCACTAGGCCTAAACACACATAATTGACTAAGAGCTACCTAAACACTCATGCCCACTGTACATGTGCTCTCATGACACTTATCACAATTTATCATCTTACTTGATGCTCATCTCATGGTAATACAAACATGAAACTACATTAAAATTTATTAAAAAAACCAAGATAAGAAATCTAAAAATCTTTTCCCAACTAAACTTGAGGATCTTAGGCTATTTCCATCTTTTTTCTCCAATTTTTTGACTATTTTCCTATTTGGGATGAATAATTTTGGAAGTTTCCCTCACTGTATGGGTTGTCTCTAGCCTATGAAGGATGCCTTAATGAGATTTCCCACTTGTAGGAGAGACATTTTGGAAGTTTAGGAGACATCTTTATTGCATGGAAGACATCTCTGGCTTGGTAGAGACATCTTTGGTCATAAAGAGATGCCTTAGCTTAGTAAGAGACGTCTCCTCTTCTTGGAAAATGCTTTTAGCATTCCTTAGATGCCTTCTATGAAGACTCACTACATCGCATACATGTCTTAGATCTCCCAAACATCCTTCCAACTTGTGAAACCTACAAAAATCACTTGTAGGAAGATGAAAAGGGAATCAAAAGAGGTGTTTTTACACTAGGTGCAACAATTTCTTGATAATCAATGTCTTCCTTTGCTGCCCTTGACAACTAATCAAGCTTTGTACTAATTCACCATGTTATCAGCCTTTCTTTTAATATGAAAAACCTATTTACATGTTAATATTTTTAACTGTGGTGAGCTCTTAACTAGTTTTTACATTTCATTTTTTATTAACATATTATTTTATGCTTTCATTGCCTCATACCAGTATTTATGATGCATTTCTTATTGCACATTCATGGGTTCTTCTATTTCAAATATATTTTTGACTTAGTTGCATTAGAATAATATTTTGATATAAACATTTTTCTACTACATAATATTTTCACTAGCATTTCATTGATATGTTCTAACTTTGCTAGTCTTAAGTCTTTTAGATGACATGTAAACCATCATGCTTGTTGTTGTATTAAGGATTTTGTGAAATAAGAATTCTTAGTTATACTAGCTTCTTCGTCACTATCTTTGTAAAATCCCACAAAAGTTCATGAGTCATCATTATTTTTGTTAGGGATCACTATGGTGTTTTTAGCAACACTATGGTTCATGGTGTTACTAGATTTGTTAAAGATATTTTTAAATAATACATCATGTGATTCTAGTAACTTGTGATCCTTTATGTTCCATTCTTAGTAGGCTTTGTGTGGACTATGAAGTAATTGAGTAGCAAACCCACCATTGCTATGGGATCCAACTTTCCATAGTGTGCTTGTGGACTATGAACATAACATGTTTTATCAAATGAATGAAGATGTGATATTAAAAATTTTCTAATGTTGGACTATCGCTTAATTAAAGTGATGTTATTCAAATATACAATTGAAATTCTATTAATAATATGAGCAACATAATAGGTAGGTTTCTTCATAATAATTTTGACACTTGAGCAATAGTTAACATAATTATGATCAATTTAGTTATTGATATGTTTTTCCTTTTTGCAAAATTGTTTTTCTTTAATATATATGACACTATGAATTCTTGCTTTATATGATGATCATTATAATACTTTTAAAATTTATCTAAAATATATTCTATACTACCATTTGATTGTAAAATACTTATTTTAGCATTCGTTTCATTTTAATTCTTATTCTAAAATGTTTAAATTTTTCTAATACTTATGACTTTATGACCATTTCATAAAGGTATGTTATTTAATTGAAATCATCAATGAAGAGAACAAAATATTTTTCATATCTTATTCATTGTGTTGATAAAGGTCCATATACATTTGCATGTATGATTTCAAGTGGTTTTGTAGTCTTAATTTCATAATGTATTATAAATGGTAGACATTGCATTTTCCCAAACATTCAAGAGACACACTCAAGTAGTACATTTTCAACAAAGTTTTAGAATCCTAGGATAAAACTAATGTATCCATTTGAAGGTCTTCACATTTACATGCTCAAGTCTTAGATGTTATTTTGTTAGTGAATATTTATCTTTTATCATATACATTCATTTAACTTGGTGATCCACTATTTTAAATGTACCATTGCATGCAACATTATAGACTATAACAACATTACTATGGTGTATAATGTAATAAGATGTTTCATGCTTATTTTTTTCAAATTTAACATATAAGCCTTCATTTGTTAACTGAAATACTAAAATTAAATTCATGAAACATTCTTTGTTTTAAACTATTGAATCCCCATTTTTAAAAATTTTAATTAATTGGCCATCTCTAAATCTTACATAGTGTAGATTTTTAATATTCTTTATGTTTGTTAATAACGATAGATATCCTATAAAATAATGTGAGGTTTTAGAATCAATATATGTAGCATTATCTGAGATGTCATTTACACTGAGGGCATTAAAGTCCATGGTGGAAGGTTGAGCCTTCTCTTATACAACATTAGTACTTTGAGGACTTAATTCAAATAGTTTTTTTTTTCTTATTTAAAATTTTCACCCAATTTTCAACAAACTTATTTACTTGCCTTTTGTCAGGATCTTACCTTTGGAATTATTGGGATTATTATAATAGTGATGAATGTTATGAACATTCTTTTTCTTACAAATATGATAATACCTTGACACTCTCTATCTCTTTTGATCTCCTACTGATTTGACCATCATTGTTTGAGGAGTTACTTCTACTATTGAGGTGTACCTATTCATCTCTGCTTCTTCTTCAAGGATATTTGTGCATAATTTTGTCACGATGTAGACCTTATTGTCATTTTTCATAGTTTGTCAAAAGGCATCATATGATGGTGGTAGTAGCTTGAGTAATATGATGTAGGTTCTAACTCTTGTCATGGCTATTAATGAAATTTGAATGTATAGTTACTCACCAACTTGCTTCGATACCATATGAAGTTTATAAGATTAATAATGAGTGATGAGTCACGTTTAGTTGGTGACATTGATGAGGCCTCATTAACGTAGCCTCCTCAACTAGGCCTTGTTGATGAGGCCCCATCGACACAGTGTTGGGTTTTTGGCTATAAATACGCTTTTGCAGCTACATTTATGGAAATAAGAGATTGTAGTTGTAGCAAATCTCTTGTATTTTTTCCATTTGAAAGTTAGAATTTTTCCCTCGACTGCCCATAGTAGGAGTCGTTGAGTGTACAAATCTTTATTTGAGTATTGTTGTACCTAAGCACAACAATATATGTAGCAATAAAGATGAGCTTTCTAATAAACCTTGGAGCACTTTGGATATATTATCTATTTCAATTGTGCATTCAATGTTTTTAATTATTTATTAAATGTTTTCCATTAGTTATTAAATATTTTCTAGCTATTATATTAATGAAGTAATTAAGCTAGATAGATTACATACATAAGTACGACCACTTCAAGTGTAACATGTATTTGCTTGGTAATCTTGGCAGCATTATTGCTTGGTATGCCTAGTAACATAGCACTTGGTTACCTAGTAGTAGATACGTGGGTTCAAGACATGTACAGAAAGTGGGATTGGATGCTTATGTTCAGAATAGTTAAATGCTAGTTAATTAGTTAATTAGTTAATTTAGTTAAGTTAATCCAATTCTTTTTATCTACATTTTTGAGCACCAAATTATAAAACACAAAATGATAAAAATTAGATGCCTTAGTTACACTTAACCATACCAACATACGCCACAAGTGTAATTGGGAAGATAATGATTGACCTTAAGGCATGATTCACTTTCTCAAGGACTAGTGCACTAGAAACAATAAAGTTTGTAGAATTCAACCAGATCATGTGTGAATGCTTCATGATTTGTATGGTTTGGCATAGGGGTACCTTGTCACTCATCATTGGTGTCATTGCCAAGGACTTTGTTTTTGGAACATGTGCTATTTAGGTCTAAGTGAATATCATTAATATCATTGTATGAACCTCAAGGTCAATATCGTTCCCACTATATAGAAAATATAAAAGCACATTGATAATTGTATTTTATTTTGCAAAATGTCATCTTCTTCCCACAGGTGTGAAGATGTAAAACTATTGGTCTCATAGGAGTGCAAAGTGGTATATACTCATCTAGATGAGTATGTACCAAACTTTACCTTCATCCTACATCAAGATGACTAGTGATGATGGTGTGATATGAAGGGAAACATCATCTTGCCCCTTGATAGGTCTACGCTTGGGATGTTGTTTAAAATAATTAAGAAGTTGGGCATAGAAAATCTTCAAGAAGAATATGTTGTGGATGGATATGATACTTGAAAATAATATCCTACTAAAACACATCATAAACAAGATCGATGTTAAGAGAAGCTCTACGATGCTATTAAGGAAAAAAATTTCACTAATCTCTTATTCCTACTATATCAAGATGATAATGAGGATCTTCCCTTTGAGGGTTCTCAACATGAAGATTCTCCACCCCCTAATACTGGTGATGAGGGTGTGAACCTAAACTTCAGATCCACTATCCATAACATAGGTTCAAGAAAATGTGATAGCCAAGGTAGGGACTTGGGCAAGCACCACAATAGCAAGGGATCTAAGGATGGTGATCGTAATAAGCAAAAGAGTGGTGGCAGACACTGTAGTGGTAGTGGCGGTCCACCTTCCTCTTCATCCTCTTCATCTAATTCTAAACATTCCTCTTCATATGATAGTTCTCATAGAAGCCATTGTTAAAATAATTGTAATGAACATGATCAATGAGATAACGATGACCATGAAGGCCACAAAGACTAAAGGGGTGGCCAGAACCATCATTAGGATCATCAACATAGTGATGATGATGAACCTATATTAGCAATCCAAGTATGCCTAACATTGTAAAGGTCATTAAAATTCCAACCAAGCATATGAAAAATAGTTAGATCAAGTGCTTAGACATGAATAATATTCCAAGATTTGAGGAGGGATACAACTTTGATCTGCATACACATCTATAAGCTTTTCATGATTCTTGTGCCTTACAAAACATAGAAAATGAATGACAGAAACTCAAGCTTTTCCCAAGGACACTCATCAAGGAATCTGAAAGTTGGTACTAATCTTTGGAGCTAGAATCTATCCATAGATGGAGTACTATGTTAGAGTTGTTCAATGACAAATACCAGATGTACTCTAGAGTGTCTAATTTGAGAAGGCAAATCCAAAGCTAAAGAAAAAGAGTACATGAACCCTTGAATGCTACAATGGGCTGATAGTATTCACTCTTACACCAATGTCCTAGCCATGGTTATTCTCAAAGGGAACAAATTTGCCACATCATAGATGGACTCAAAGTGGAAACAAGAAGAACCCTTGGGATGTATGCCCAAGGCAGATTGTCTAAACTGATAGCTCATCAGATCCAAAGGCTAATTGAGCAAGTAGAAAAAGAAGAAGGGAAGCTATGAAAAAGGAAAAGTGCTGAATAATATAATAGGGACCCTTCCATCAAGAAATGAGAGGTTTGATTTTGTGACAGGAGGAATTACCACTTGATGAAGTGGTGAACAGAAAGACCTTGCCCATCCAAAAATCCATTTTTGATATTTTGGCCAAGGTTTACAAATTATGGGACTCTTTGGATGAAAAATTTCAAACCACTTTGAAGATTGCTAAAGAATCCAAAGAGTGATCATAATTATAGGAGGCAGAAAGAAGCTAAACATGCCTACCAAACAAGTAAGGGCAAAGCTGTTGTAGTAGAGGAAGTTGTGGAGTTTGAATCTAATGATGAAACTAAATGTGACATCTATCAATATGAACATCCAAATGGATGTTGCCCTATGGTGTTACACTTACAAGAGTCTAGAGTGTACTCATTGAATCCTCACCTAGCATGTAGGAAAGCTCCAAGATGATTACTATCCTCAAGGCAATCCATAGTAGTTCCACCATTACCAACAAGCTTACTACCCATGTGGAAATCCCTTACAACTATGCAAACAATACCAATAGTGGTATCAGCCACAATCATGGGAAATGCCACCGTCAAGGTAGCAGTACACTTATAGGCAACTAGATCCATATGGGTACTATGTTCAACAAACCATTTCTCCTAGAAGTTTTGCAAGTCATACATCATTCCAAAATCACTATTACCCTCTAGAGTACCACCAAACACATTCACCATCTACTCAAGGGAAAACCCCATATTAGTATCCAAATCATCCTCTGCATGCCTCTACACATACACCTCTACCTTCAACCCTATTACCTCCTACTCCATCTATGTAGGGTAAGATTCCTCCATAGTTGCAAGAACAAAATGCTATGAGGGTTGTACACTCACAACCCATTTTTTAGCCAAGTGTTCTAGATAATCAATCAAGGAAAAGACCTTTCTTTCAACCTATCAATCCTCTCTAGCCTTCATAGCATACTTTGGCTGATCATCCTACATCTCCAACACCCTCATCCTCTACATCAAACACCTTCAAGTGCCCTTCAAACCAAGTTCCACCTTGGATTCATACTATAATGCTAACTCATGCCATTTCCATCTGCATCAAGGTTGGCAATCTTTCTACAAAAAGATCTAACTCAAAAAGTCCACTCATTTACATACAAATTGCTGGACATGAGTCATGCAAGGCTCTTCTTGACTCTATTTCTAGAGTTAATCTCATCTCCCATGACATGTACAAGGCTTGGAACCTACCACCTCTTAAGAAGAGCAACATTACTCTAGAGTTAGCAAATTAGTCAATTATCATCCCTCTGAGATTAGTAGAAGACATTATGACCATAGTTTGTGGGTGGTCCTATCCTACTAATTTTTTAGTGATCAAGGTGAACAACTACAAAAGTGACTTTCCCATCATTATGGGAAGGGATTAGTTAAGCACAGTTGATGCATGAATGGGCATAAGGAACCTATCTTTAGAAATATCCTTGGAAAATTAATTGGGCAAGATTGATAAGAAATGTATTCCATGCATTGTGTACAACAAAAATAGGTGCAATTGCATGTAAAAGATTTGGTCAGTCCGAAGTACACACATTAAGGCATGTAATCCATGTGCACAAGAGATCAATATTCAAAGGTGTCTGTACATAGCAATCATAAAGTAGGAGGGCACCCAATGGTTGATAACTAACTCAAATAGTAGCACGATATGCATGGAGCCAACTGAGAGCCTAACTTATGCATATGTTGGACAAAATTGAACAAGTTCATTCCAAACTCTCTAACGAAGATGATGATACATGTTGGAGAGAATTGGAAATCCCTGATCACTTCAACCAGAAGCCATGAGAACTAAAAAATTTACTAGCTATTATGGAGTATGCATTTTTAAATAATGGTAAACTAGTCATAATTAATGCCATGATTCCCCTTGAACAAAAATAAAAGTTGTTGAAGATGATGAAAAAATGGCCAACAGCCTTTACTTGGTCATATCCTAAGCTAACAAGAATTGATCTAAGGATATGCTAGCATTGCATTTACACTAACTAGGCCATGAAGCCTAGAAGGTAGCTGCAAGGATGGTTGAACCCTAGATTGAAGAAAGTGTTCAAGGAGGAAATAGAACAACTCCTCAAGGCAAGGTTTATCTATCCAATCGTAGATAGTGAGTGGGTTAGCCCAGTCATAATTGTGCTGAAGAAGGATGGAAAATGGTGGGTCTGCATTGACTTTAGGATATTGAATATGGAAACATTTAAAGATCACTTTTCTTTACCATTTGTGGGTCAAGTGTTAGATACCATGTCCAAGCATTATTATTATAGCTTCTTGGATGGTTATAGTGGCTATAACCAAATCCAAATCACACAAAAATATTAGGCCAAGATGACATTCATGAGTTCTTGGGGGACTTTTGCATATTGTAAGATGCCATTTGGTCTATGCAATGCCCCTACAACATTTTGATACTTGGTCCTTAGTATCTTCCAATAGTAGATTAGTAGTGGTGTTAAAGTCTTCATGGATGACTTTTCCACCTATGGAGCTACATGTGAGCAAGCCTTGGACCAACTTGAGCAAGTACTTAAGTGATGTGTAGACGTAATCCTGCCACTCAACTGGCAAAAGAGCCACCTCATGATCCAAGAAGGTATTGTGCCAGGGCACCAAATTTCATAGAAATGGATTGAGGTAAACCTAGAAAAGATAAGGGTCATCCAAGGAATAACACGTCAACTAGAAATTGTTAACGATGTTTGGTCATTCCTTGGACACATTGGTTACTACCGGTGATTTATAGAGAATTTCTCTACGATTGCAAAGCTGTTGGTAGAGCTTACAAAGAAAGGTGCACCTTTCATTTGGACTAAGGAATGTGAACATGCATTCTAATAATTAAAAGAGAAACTCATGGAAACAACAATCCTATGAGCACTAGACTAGTCTAGATCCTTCCACATCATGATAGATGCATCTAACTATACTTTGGGAGTGGTGCTTATGTAGATGGATGATAAGAAATGTCCCTATTACATTCACTTTACAAGTAGAAGCATTGTGGAGGCATAGTTAAATTACACCACCATAGAAAAGGAACTAATGGTAGTGGTGTAGACTCTAGAAAAGTTCAGACATTATGTGCTTGGTTACAAAGTATTTGTACATGCAAACCATTATGAAATCTACTTCCTCATGAATAAGCCAATGGTGAGCTCTCATGTCATATGGTGGCTGGTGATCTTGCAGAAATTCAATCTCATGATGGTAGATCAAAAAGAAACTAAGAATGTGGTCATTAACCACCTCTCTTACTTAAGATGGGATAATAAAGAGAAGGATAGCCTGCTCTCTGATCAGTTTCTAGATGAACTTCTCTTTACAAGAGCAATAAGTGAACAAATGCTTGCAAAAGCAACATGGTATAATGGCATCCTCACCTATCTTCTCACTTAGGAGATTCCATAAGACTTGGATTTTAGAAAGAAGCAACAATTTCTTCATTGGGCCAAATACTTTATGGAAATCAATGGACACCTCTATAAGGTGTGTGTCGATGGCCTAACTTGCTAGTGTGTCCCTGATGAAGATCAACTACGCATTCTCCAGGATGCTCATAAAGGGCCTTGTGAAGGCCAGTATGCAAGGAGACACACATCCATAAAAATCCTGATGGTCAGACACTATTGGCCTACAATCTTTAGGGATGACCACTAGTTCATCAAGTCTTATAAATGTTGTCAATGATATGGTGGGATGACTACTCTCATGGATGATCCTCAATAGTGGATTCAACCACTAAAACATTTCAACATATGGGGCGTTGACTTCATGGATCCCATCATAGCCATGTCCAACGGAAAGGAATATATTATAATTGTTGGCACATTTAGCCATTGTATGGAACAGAGACATGAGATGGTTGAGATTTTCTGAAATATTACAATACAAATATTTGAAATGGCAAGATGTGATTGGGAAAGGTATTGGTTTCTATCATTTTTTTTAAATAAAAAAGAAGAAGAGAAAGAGATGGAAATCACTATGGGGATTTTAATGAATTCTCCCGTAAAAAGACAAGCATAAACCTTAGCACTGTTCCAAAGGGGAGACGTTGATTTCTTTTGGGACACATCGTAAAAATTAAACAAAAAATCAGAATTTTTCACCATGGTATGAGTGCAAGGTACCAAGGCATCGCGCCTCTGGGAAGACTGCAATATTCACCGGCATTTTGCAGGTCACGATTGAGGGCAACGGTGCAGCAGTGCAGACCACGACCAGAGGAAACGATGGAAAGGGCGGCAGAGACATCAGCGCGACGTTATTCATGCAAAGAAAAGAAAAACACGGCTGTGGCAGTCATCAAGAAACAGAGGAAAAGAAAGGGATAGACATCAGCATTTCATTTTTTGTTGGGTAGCAAAACATAAGCAATGTTGACCGCCTCTGTGACAGGTGAACAGGGCCACAAAAACCCCCTCATGCATCGCCAAACCCTGCTGGATTCTGTGCTATTCTAAAACCCTTGCCGTTCTAAAAACAAAAAGAAGAAGCTTTGTCGTAGCGGGAGGAGCCCTAAGATTTACACATCAACACAAACCGTGTGGTACAGACAGCACAATATTTTCGGGCAGTTGTAGGCCTGTGAATGCATTTCAAAAGGTGTTCTAGGCGGTAAAAGAAACAACAACAAATCAGCAATCACCAGTTTATCTGCCCTGGAACCTGCAATCAAAAAAGATATAACCATGCCCGATGCTAATGCCTTTGATATGGCGACGTTTCCTAACACGGTGGCTGAGCCTTCTCCTGTGCCGACAGTTGCTGGTAACAATTTTTGGTATGTTGAATCAGTTGCAGGTTCGGTGGCTTCGCCTTCGGGTTCGTCTTTCAGGTCATTCCAAATTTTAGCTACAATTATCGGGATGCAGAAAAATAAATTAACTACCACTACCACCAATAAGGTGGAGATTATATTATATTTCTATTACAAACTTGTAAAGCTTAGTGGCACTTAGAATTTAAAATTTAAATTAGATTAGATTAGGGATCTAAACAAAGTACATAATACAATACATATAGTGTGGAGCCCTATTTTAGAAAAGCTTGCTTTAAAACATTATTATATATAAGTCATTACCTATTAAAAATTTGCCATATTGATTATCCCATTTAAAGTCACATTAAAGTTAGCATAAAATGCTCCTCATTTTATGTATACTTCCTAACTTCCTAAATCACATAATTTTCTCCTAGCTTATTGGACAAGTAATCCTCTGATTGGTTAGTCAAATTACTTAAGAGAGAATATAGAAGAGATATTTTTGAGATATTTTTGGGATATTTTTCCTAGGAAGAGTAGAATCTCATTTTTTGGGAAGTCTTATACACCACTTAGAAGAGTTGACATCTCATTTTAAAGAGGCAAAATTAAAAAGATATATATGTGTATGAAGTAAGTTGCCACTATAGCTTGTATTCCTATGTATTTTAGAAATTATATTTTAATTTTCTATAATATTGTAACTACTAAGGCCACTTGTCCACTTCTTTTTCTCTTTGGTGGTTACAACCATCTAAAATTGTTGTAACTTACCTAACTTGTTGGGCAAGTAACCTCCTAACTTGTTGGGCAACTAATCTCCTCATTGGTTGGCTAAGTTACTTGGGAGAAAAGTTAGGTGAGATATTTTTGAATATGTAACTTCCCTACCTATCTTTGAACCCTATAAAAAGGCTTCAGGGGTCAAGGGGGCGAATCACAAAGGAAGGGAGAAACACAAGGGGTCTAACACATCACACTTGGAAGATTTGTAAAGAAGATTTCTTGGAAGATGGCTTGCTAGAATAAAGATTTCAGCCTCTTTGTCATGGTC